>BQKZ01000102.1:108349-127571 GCA_036244855.1 Temnopleurus reevesii | reverse complement strand
GGTATTTCATGAAATAAAGCCATCCAATATAATTATTATTATCTTTACATTAGCCTTTGACTTACCGGTATTATTGTAGAAGTACCAGAAGGCTGATCACTGCTTTGCGCATTCGTGAAATTGAAGCCGTGCAACATGGCGTGATGTTGCACGTCTTAAAACTGTCATATAGATAATAATATGTTTTATAGAATCTAAGAGATCTTATAAACTAGAACCATTGAATATTCTTTAAAAATAAAATCTAAATTTCTTTCTCTCACTCTCTCAATTTCCAGGTTGAGATATCAGTATCTTTGAGAAAGTGGTACATATTAATAAATATTTTGTTCATTTATGGGACTGAAGAACCTTTCAAGAAGAAGAAGAACCTTTGATATTGCATGGCCATAGATAATGACCATAGATTTAATTGAAACTTTTCCTTAAAACCTTTCTCCTCCAACAGTCTCATACCTAGATTGTATGTGCAAAATGTTAGAAAATCAATCATTTTTTCCAGACCATTTTTTTTTTAAAATTCTGTTCATATTTAGATAAAATGTATGCCAAACCTGATAATTTATTGAAAGACTTCATTTTAATTGATAATTTTCTTATCAAGTAAAAATCAGTCCAGTACTGGGAAGTCATTTCCTTTGATTTTTCTATGAAGTTGTGCAAAAAGAGAATTTTAATGGCATGATTTCTAACATCTGAAGAAAGGAGACAAATATATTGTCTTTGTATTGTATTGTTCAAAGGTTATCTATCTGCGAGAATAAGCCAACGCATTAATAATAAATCAAGTTAATATGGTGTTTTCGATTTCAGTCAACTGTGGCGAAGGGCACGTAGACCGGAAGTGGTATGTCATAGTTTTGCGCATCTGCTTATTATTATGTCAGACATATTTGCGCACGTAACAATGAGAAGACGAGTAAAACTATGACGTACTACTTCCGGTCGACTGTGACTGTGACTGATGAACGAAATCAAAACCTCCATAATATCTGATGAAATTATGTACCTAGCTGGTTCCATTATTTTGGACCAAGCTGTACAGGATTAGTTGCTTATGTCATTGATTTTATTCCCTTGGTTTGGACTCTCTGATGACAAAAATATTTTATTTTAGGCAGTGGTGCTTCAGCAATTTTTCATGCAAATTTTGATTCAATCCAGTAACCATGGCAATAGCAGAGTGTATATTAAAACTAAAAGTAGAAATAGCAAATCTGATTAAAGGAGAGAAATATGTTGTCTTGGTGTAGTACTGCTGGAAGATTATTTATCTGCCAGAATGAGCCAACAATTCATACTTCAAATTTGAATAACCGATGAAACTATGAACCCTGCTGGTTCTTTTGGACCATCTGTACAGGATTAGATGCCTAGGCCAAAAAAGAATGTGTGGATGCTTTCCAATTGTTTTTTTTTTTAAGGCATCAGTTGGTTGGAAAAAAACTTTTTTTTAATATAAATTTGTTCTATTTTTTTAACGTATTAATTTACACAATTTATGAGGAAAATAAAAACTTAGAAGGGGATGAAAAGAAAATCTGAAAATACTTTTCAGGTCATATTTCACATGTTTATTTATAATTTTACTGTAATTGTTCAATCTTAGTGAAAAGCAAAAAAAAATAATAAAACTAAGGTTTGGCCATTTTTATGCCTCCGCCACTGTAAGGTGGTGCCGGAGGCATTATGTTTTCGGGTTGTCCGTCCGTCAGTGCGTGCGGGTGTCCGTCCGTCCGAAACTTGTTACCGCGATAAGTTCGGAAGTGCTGGACGGGTTTTGACCAAACTTGGCTCAAGTATGCATAAGCATGTGAGAATGAATTGAGAAGATTTTGGGTTCAGGGGGTCAAAGGTCAAAGGTCACAGGACTAAAAAACTTGTTAAAAAATCACCAAAAATAGCTTGTTACTTGCAATAAGTTCATTATTGCTATCACTTCAGAAAAATTTAACCAATTTTTTTCAAACTTAGCTCAATTGTGTAAAGCATGTGAGGAAGAACTGATTAGATTTTTGGTTCACAGGGTCAAAGGTTGCAGTGCCCAAAATTTGTAAAATGTTTTTGATTTCTGATGGCATCGTACAAGCCGTACATATCTTTCTGATTGCGTGATGGCAGAGGCATAAATTTTAACTGCGCGGTCGAGGATTCATCTATTTATCTTTAAGATCATTGTTGAAAATGATTTACACAAAATTTGATATCAGACCAAAGCATATTTAATTCCCAATAATTTCATAGGAAGATCATTACTGCAGACCAGGCCATTAGGGATGTGTGACATTTCATAAAAATTTTATGTGAGAAACTACTGAATTTGTAATATCATTTGTGACAGGACACTTGATATTTGAATGGCATGTGGAAAAGAAAGTATGAAGCCAATTACAAAACAAAAGTCTGTACTTATTTGCCTTATGTCATTGTTTTTATTTCCTTGTTTAGAATCTCTAATAACAGGAGTATTTTATTTAGGGAGTGGTGCATTTGCAATCTGGATGCAAATTGTGTTCAATCCAGTAACCATGGCAATGGCAGACTTTGTTAGAAATGAAATATCATCTACACACACTTATGTAGGTCATTCGCTTATATGTATGAATAAAAAATAAATCACGTAAATTTTAATCAGATATGCAAATCCAATATTTGATGATAATTGATTGAATAGATGCTTTCTAAACTGATTCTGGATATTAGTATGGCTTTACAGTCCTGTACATACATGTAACTTTCATTTCCTCATTCATGATTGAAAATTACATTGATTTACATGGAGCTCAGGAGACTTGGGAGAATATTCCTAAGGAATTTATTTACTTTGACTTACAATTCTGCTTCAGGATTTTTTTAACTGTGTATTATTTTGTCAGAATTGCCCTAAGAATTCAATTAAATTAATAGTTTTATCAAAAGGTCTGCATTTCTATTTCGGACTTTGCAGGGTTTTTATATGAAATTGAACTAAACAATGATTTTTTAACATGCTAAATTAAAAGAAAAAGTTATTTGAAAGAACGAAAATAACACAGTTTAGAAATATATTTATGTGTTTATTCATTTATTTGATGGTTCATTCTCTCGTTTATTTATTTATTTTTTTATTCATATAACTTAATTTATTTTGTAGGTCTTGTATGCAGTACTCACACTTGTGCAAGCAGACTACTATACTGACTTAAAATGATTGAAATAGTAATATTGTGCTAAATTGAAAGACTCTGATAAGAGTGGTGAAAATGTTAGTGTTCCCAATTTAGGGAAGAATAATTAATTGATTTGATTCTGAAATAATTGCTGTTTTTGGAAAGGTTAAGACAGGGATTGTGTATATCATCACTAACTCTGACTTTTGATGTTAATATTTCAATTCATGTCTTGCCTGCCTGACTATTTATTCAGCCAAGCAAACTCTCACAGAGAGAAACTGCTTTTCAGAAGAGCTCCCTCTTGTGTTAAGTTTATGGTCAATAATGATCCTCACCACTGTGTTCTCTGCTCTCGTTCAGTGAATAGAAAATTTTCTTTCATTTTCACAAGAAGAGTCCGGTGATTTTGAAGAATACTGACCTCTATTGTCGAGAAGAAGAAATGACTTATCCTGCAAGGAAAGTTCTACTTGCTTTATTTATATCCATTCTGTCATTTTAATCTGACAGCAATTTATGTTGTCTTTTTCTTGTTCTAATATTTGAATTATCATTGGTTGATACTTCCAATAGGTATGAATTTTGTTAGGTGTAGTGCATAATTTTGTATTTGTATTTTAGGAATAAAAACAAATGTTCACATCTTGATGGGGTTTTATGTATCAATTTCAGAGGAACATTTATGAAATAAAGAAAGAAGCAGCTGAATTTGATTAATTGACTTTGTTTGAATACAGAATATTCTCTAGATCTGAAGTATTCAATTATAATTTGACTGAAGTGAGTAATTTAAATGGACAGGAAGAGCACTTCAGTTTTCTATTGCTTCAAACTCTTTAATAGTCCTTGTTATTACTGGATTGTGTTTGCTAATCCTTTTTAATTTCCCCAATCCCTATTGCTACTGATCTTGCACTCTTATGAAGTGTCTCGTTAAAGTGAAGAGAACGCAGCTGTGCGATGGTCAAGGTTACCAGACCGTGAAAGAATTTGGACTCATTTTTTTTAATTGAATCTCTCTTTTCATGGTTCTTTTTAGCAATCTCTATATCCACCCATTATTGCACTCACCATCTCCCTTTATGTATATACCTTCTTAGGGGGTGTTGCTTGAAAGTTCCCATCAATTGCAAGTTCCAATTGGTTTTCACATGTCGATAACATTTCAAATTTGCAACTGATTTCTTTGTGATTGCAACTTTCTAGCAATGCCCTGTAACTCTGTTTCTTACCTCTCCCTGCCTTTATTTCCTTCTTTCTTTCACCTCAATTTAAGTTTTTCCATCATCACTATCATTTCCATCCTCCTCTCCGCACCCCCCCCCCTTCTCTCTCACTCAATCCCCTCTATCTCTTTCGTTTCTCTTTCTCTGACTCTTTCTTGGTTTTTTTTTTCTCTCTCTCTCTTTCTCTATCTCACTCTCTCATGCCAAGATGCAGTAAACTCGGTCTATTGGGATATAAATGTACTAATCTAAAACAACAAATAATCATCTTGCAATCCTCTTCTCCCTACCCCACCACTACCACTCCTTCTCACATTGTCCAGCCCCTCCGACCCCCTCCAGCCCCCCTTCTACAACCCCCTAAGAGGAGGGGGACACAATGCCTGCTCCACCGCCTAGGGAATTCTAATGACGTTTCCTGCGCCCCAGGAGAGCCCGATTCTTCCCCGTTCCATTGTGTCATCTACTACCCCTTGAAGCCCATCAAGTGCCCCTATTGTGCCAGCTAATAACCACCACTAGCCGCCACTCCATCGCTCGAAACTGGACAAGATAGGGGCAGGTTTTGGGCACTGTCCACTTTCACCTTTTTTCTACCCTTATTTTCTATTCTTTGTTGATCTTTTTATCTTCTCACACAATCTGAATAATGATGGTGTAAATATTTGAAAAATTTTAGGTTTAGATGTAAGAATTGGTTTCAGGGTTACTTATTTTATTGAATATTACATTCATTTATTTGTTTTATGCTATTCAAAATGTATGCATTTTTATTCACAGTCCTCCACTCCATAAGTCAAACTTTGGGTGGGATCGGAGCAGGTTGTAGCACTGTCAACTTTCATCTTCTTGCTACTCTCATTTTTCTTTTCCTGGTTGATATTTTTATCAGCTCATGCAACTCAATAGTTTTCGTGTAAATATTGGAAAACCCTTGGTTTTTAGGTGCTAGAATTAATTTTTGAGGAATTTAGTATGTATTTCATATATTAATTTGAATATCTGATTTTTATTCATTTAGATATAATCTTTTATTTTTTCAAATTTTGTATTCATTAATTTCTATGTAAAAATCGTAGGTGGAAAGTCAGAGAACTGTTAAATTTCAACAAAGAAAAAGAGTCATCATATGTAGTTGGTAATTGAATATTCATCATATTGTATCTCTAACCACCATCTTAACAAAATTTATAGGTTAGAAATTACTATTTTTCTACTTTTAATGATATGATTTATAATTAAATATACATTTAATAGAAAATTATATTATTCCCACTTTTTTCATCACCACTTTTTGATGGATTTAACCTTCATGAAGTCAATTGTGTTTTTGCCTGAAATATGTATTTGTTGATGAAGATAAATGTCCCAAATTACATTGTGTTGCAACCCAATAACAACCCATTGCGAAAATATTGACCTAAGGCAAGTGCAAGATATAAATAACACTCTTTTATGAATAAATTTTATGACTGTTAATCTATTGATCCCTGGAGTGTGTATGAATTACTGGTTCTTTTCATTCCTATGATTAATATATGACATATTTTGATTGATAAGGTGTTAAAATTATAGGTTTTCATGCAATTTGTCCTTATCTGGTTTCCATCGGGAGAATGTTTTTGATGATACTGGTTTTGATGTCTTTTTAGTACAAAGGAGATGATTGGTTGGGATGACCATCATTATGTCCAGCCCATCAATTAGCTGAATGCGGCTTTTTATTGCCGCAGAAGAGATCAAGGATTTTTGGTAAACAGAACAGGATGTAAACAACTTTACAAATGTACGGAAAATGGATTTTCGTTTGTGTTTAGCTCAAGTGGCAGACTTTATCTTCTCATATAAACATCTTTAGACATTGTGAATGCACAAAGCAGATTGGTAGATTGCTTGTGAATAGTGAATATGCCACAGGGTACTGATATTTCAAAATAACTGTGATTCATGATAGCATGACACTAATATTTTGTTCTTGGTGTTTAGTATTTAGGGTGAATCAAAAAGCTTTTGATGATGGACTTCATCAGTGTTTCAAACTCATCTGGGTATTCCAAACCTGATAGTTAAGCATGGTTTACATGTATGTTAGAAATAAGTGCGAATGAATGGGTGTATGGCATCTACAAATGTACAGCCCCCACAGATGCCCATCTGTGGGAAATTTCCTGACTTTTGCAAAGTTTGAAATTTGCCTCGATGACCAATTTGAAAAGTCTGGGAAAGGTAAATTTTCATCACATTTGAAAAGCCCCCATCTAAGAATTCAAGATTGAACAGCCACGAATTCCTCATCCATAACTGACATCTCTTGATTATTAGTTCACTACCCTCGAATGGGGAAAATTTGAGAATGAATCTGGAATGGGTTTTTGATTGAAATCCTGATCAACCGTCCATGTCCAGCGAATGGATGGGGCTTTAAGGAATGTGAAAAGGAAGGAGAAGACCTCATTGTAATGGAATGTCCAAGGTATTGTCCACCTTTGGCAAGTGACTATCTAGGTGGACAAAGAGCGACACACATGACAGCTCGTCTTTCTTTACGCCCTCTCTAAGGTATCGATCAGCCTCTGGCCCCCTTTCACTTCTCCATGCTACGCTACACTTTCAGCAGTCTCTTCCCTCTTTGTTTCTAATCTTTTTTTCTTAACATCCTTTTGTGCCACAGAGGGGGGATGGTCTACTGATGATGCTTAACCAAGGAGCAATGGGGGTGAAAGGAGGAAAAAAACCAAGCCACAAAAAAAGAGTTACAATCAATTGCACAAGGGTTTGGTGAATAGATTTGAATGGGGATAATTAAAGGAGAGCAAATAATAGAATGGTGCTTCATCTGGGCTTCCTGAAGAATAGGCAGCCACAATCTTGCCTTGATTCGCTGGATTAATGCGTAAGCCGATGTACAATGCAGATTAGCAGTCTTTAAAAACGAGGGAAAAGGCTGAGATTGTAAGGAAGGATAGAAGGAGATATGGAAGAAGACCGGGTGATGTTGGATCGACCCCTAAATGGTGTGTCACTCTCCAACAGGTGTGTAGGTTTGAGCCCCTGGCCCCGGTGCCTGGGGGTGTGAATTTACACCCCTACATGTCTGTTAAACATATAGAAATGTTTCTTTTATTTTCATTCCCAACACAAGGTGACTCATGTACTAAAATATCTTGGATGATACAATACTGAAGAAAGAACTTATTGTCCCCAGATACATCTCTTGTATCCCTTCAGAATGTTACTTAACGATTTCAGCCCCATTTATTTTTAGTTTGGGGTTTTCTAGAGGTTTTAGATTCCTGATGAGTATGGATTATGAATTAACTCACAATGCTTTTTAACCCCCAAAAAGACAATGGACAGTGTGAAAGCTGTTTAAATACTGCACTTTTGGAACTGAAATATGTTATCAGTAGAGCGTTAGATTTGAAAAATAGGGTTCAATAAGATACTTTGGCTACCAATGATGGAAAGCAAATTGCAAAAGTCATTTTTCCAGTTGGAAAAGGATTTTCAGAGTTTCTTTCCCGTTCTAGAATTCAGGGAAATCTGAAATTATTAATCCTATTTTTGTTCTCTAATGGAATATTCAGTGAATTAGACAGAATTTCGGCAAATCAGGGGGATAAAATTTATATTACTTCAAACGCTTGGAACATTGAGTCACCACTGATAAATTCCATATTGTTGAAATTTCAAGTGTTTCTAGCAAACTTCTTTTTCAATACAAATCAGTTTAAGACAAATAGGGACAATGCTTTTCTTTGCAATTCCTCCCACCCCCCCCAAAAAAAAATATTTTGAAGCTGGTTGGAATTATGAAACCCTGTCCAGGAGAAATCAGGAAAAGCCAGGAAATGTTACTTTCTTGAAATTCTGAAAACTTGAATAATTTTTTTAAAGTAAAAACTTCACCTTCAGAAACAAGTTGTTTACAACTTGCCAAATAAGTTCTCTAATTAATTATCCACATGAGCTTCTTAGGTGAGAATTTTTTGTGTTTGGTTTCCTTCACTACCATTAATTACTTCCTTTCCCATTTCATTGTGGGGGATATTAAAGCTAAATCCCTCTCCACATACTCTCTAGCAATTTAAAGAAATTTAGATTTTTTATTTAATGGTTAAGAACAAGATTTCCTATCTTCATTCAATGAGAAGACTGGAGACTAATTAATACAAAGGATAGCAGGGTCTTGTTCATGGTTAAGATCTGTAGCAAATAGGAAGGATTAAAAAGTTAAGCACTATTCACAGACTATGCCACTTGTCTTCAAATACAGACCCACTCATATCAGTTTATGTAGTGCAAGAAGTCATGAATAATTGTGTCTGGGAAAGACTCTAGGACATGTATATTTTTTCATTCTGATTTATTGAAGAGGATTGAAAAAATATATTCATTTATTTCAAGGGGCGTGATATTTATTGATTGATTGGAATATACATGATTGAACAGAAAATAAAGAATTGGGAGATAAATCACCATTTTCTGAGCCAAGATTTTTTCTGATTGCAATACCTTGGGACTACCATTTTGTTGTTTTTTTGGTGCAAGAAAGTATTTTGTTATCCCTAAGTAAAACGTTCTTGATCAAAATATGAGCTTTCCCGATTTTCAATTTTCTGTTTTACTGATTTTCCATCCATTCTAGATCTTTAAAAAACCCTTTGTGGACGAGATTTGACCTTCCTGTACTAGCTTCATACAAAACATATTCGTAATTCTATGAAGATTACAATCTCATTCGGTATAAATTACAATATCTGCTTTATCAGCATTTCATCTTTTCATCATAACCAAACACACAATTAAACATTCTTAAAATTAATGCTTTTTTAGATTAATTCTTTTTTTAAATAAACAATAATGATAACCTAAATTGCAGGAAAATATTGAATTATTTTTTTCAATGGACCCGACTGCCTTTGAGATACCTTTCAAAGGTTACAGTTGAGGGACGGATACATTTTTTGTATTAATTGACTCATTGTCGAGCCCCATTGTGCCGGCCACCTGTGTTTACATATTTTGCTGATGTTTCGTGAGTGAAAGGTTTCATTCATTCCTCGGCATGAAAGAAAAGGAAAGAAATTGGCTCGATCCAGTCCTCAAAATATTCCCGACATCGTGAAAATAACAAAAACGTAGCCGTTTTAGGGGCCAGAGCCTGTGGGATTGGTGGGATATAGTTGGAATGCAGAAAGGGGGAGAAGGTAGTTGAAAGTTCTTCACGGTGTCCGTGACTTGGTCTGTATGCGACGGTTGTTCCAGCTAAAAAACCTGGTGTGACTACACAAGACCAGTGCGGATTACTGTTGTAAAAGGTGAATTCTTTCCAAACTTGCCCCGGGGTACGCACGGCAACGAAAATCCCTGTTGCGCTTCGCTCTGTATTCCTTAAAAAAATTCTCAAACTTTGTTCTAATTAGGTAGATGTGGAAAGAAACTTGCGTAGGGTAGGGAGGGTTGAGGGAGGCTGAGGTATGGCATCGCAGGTAATTTCGCTGGCTTTGATTTCTTATTCATTCTACGAAATCAATTTACCCAATTATTTTCGACAATTTTTCCATGGGAATTTACCGGTCAGGAACACTGGTTTGTAATACTGCACGCTCACTAGAAATGTATCCGCAGTCGCATTGTGCCTAAGTGTCAGAAACCGGGGATACTATTGCAAACGATCGTGACACTAGCCTAAAACTGGCACCGCTCTCTGCGCACTGGCTGGTCATGTGTCAATAGAGGGGTTCTTTTCATGTGGTATTTCGGAAACAGCTTGTCAATTTGTCAATCACCCCGCTGTTGGCAACACCTGGGCTTATCTAGACCAGGTACTTTTTTGGCATTGATGATTTCTGTAGGTGTCATGACATTTAAGACTTCCAATTGATGTCGGTACTCTGTTTGAAATATGATAATCCAGTCATGGTTATTGCTGGCTTAATTGTGCTACATATCATTCCAGATAAATGTGGCCCCCTATAAAGAGTTTTCATTGATGGATTAAAATTGCACTTTGTACAATCATTTTCATTTCATCACAAATTAAAGATGATTAATTGTTTGATGAATTATTGAAGGGGTAACCCACCCTAGGGTTGTCATGAATAAATGAATGACTAAAATGAGAAAAATAAGCTTTGAAAGTCTTAGCCAAATTTGGCAATCTGCTCAAAAGTTATGAATTTTCAAATTATTTAGGGGATACTTTAATTTTGGCTGAATTCATGATGTCAAAGTAAGAACATGTTTCTTGTCAAAATATATGCAAAATTTGATATAGGTATGCTTCACTCCCGCAAAAAGCCAGGATTTTGGTGATAACTCTGAAAAAAAAAGAAGAAAATGTGAAATTATGATTCCAAAATTAATGGAGAAATATTTGACATGACGTCAAAGATTTCATCTAAGTTTGATAACACATGGATTCCAATCAGAATGTATCACTGAAACTTTGAAAATTCATAACCTTTCTTTTGCTCGAAGTTTCACAAGTTTTTTTATGTAATTTTTTTCATTCACTAACAGCATGTTAATACCAGGGGTGGGTCGCCCTTCAAATAACAAATTGTACATGGCATACTCTCATTTATTTGGGTTTATTAGTGCTAGATTATCATGTACTACTCAGAATTCTAAAACTTAAATCTAGGGACATATTGCAAAGATAAAGGATGATCCAAGAAGTATCTCCGATTATCCCCAAAGCTATCTGTTCTTTAGACCAATTTATGATGATAATCTACCTAACTGACTTGTACAGAATGAGAAAGCTTGCAAATTATTTTCATCTCTCCTCAATCTCGAGATTCTTTATAAGAACTATTTACTAAAGAAAAGGGGTTCCCTCTTCAAACTCTTTTTAAAGAAGATGTAAGCCTTGGTGCTATCCCTAAATTTTTCTTGTCCTTTTTTCATGTCTCCATTAAAGTTTGGTTTGTCGTGGATATCAATGACTAATACTTTTAGGATTTTTTGAAAGAAATAGGTATTAGAAGCATGGAATTAGGATTGTGTGTAACTGTTAACTGCAATCATGCATTCCAGATCAAACTGGTTAAGATCTTAGCTTGTCTCAAAAAGTATAAATACCTTTCATACCTCACTGCTCTGGCCTGTGTGAATCTACTTTATATTTGAATCTGCACAATCGCTTTAATAGTGGAATAGAATTTAGTCCATAAGAAGATTGTATCTTTTCTGTGTTTTTTCTAGCTGTCTTAAACCATGTCTTATCTGTTTTAATCAGATGATCTGGTATTGTCCTGTAACATATCCGCCATCAGGCTTACTAATCGCTATTGTGTTAACTTGAATAAGAGATTATAGTGTTCTCATCAAGCATTTATACCTCTCATCTCTACAGTCCTCTCAAAATCTCTGTATGTTTTGTCAATTTTTTTATTTTTTAGCTCATCGATCAATGATGTAGTCACCGATAGCTGTTGAAATACTATTCCCCATATTTAAGATATGCTCAAGCTCAAAGCACAGAACATCTAAAAATTTAAGATACATCTGATGACAAAATATTGCAGCTCTATGTTTTGAATTTTGACACAGAACATACAGATAAAACCGTCAGATTTCTTTTCTTGCAAATGAGGGCATACAGATTCATATATATAGTGAATTGGAAAAAATGTTGTAGGATGGATGAATAAGCCAAATGTAAACGTGTAGAATCAAGAGTTTCAAAATCAATCTCTCAAATTCAAGAATATTCTATTTTTATGTGCTACCTATTACCATTCTTCTGAAATTAAATCACTTTTTAGTGTGAGCTGAAACATATGATAACCAGGATGGTCATGAATATTCTTTTATGAATTTGATTTCCTACTGTTCTTCAAATTGCGGAACTTTTTAGGATTTAATTTTCATGGTGCAATATTTGAATTGAATGCAATTTCTTTACATTGCCTTTCCATTGCCAAAAAGTGTGCCGAAGAATAGACAAGAGACAAATTTGTAATTGAAATCAATGAAATCCATCTGGTAATCATGTTACAAATTTAATTCTTATCTTTCATTCTTAAAGTTCCTTGTGTCAAATTGAACACCATTTTCCTCTGTCTTTATGCTCGTGTATTTAGTATGCTTTAAAGCTAATGAATTAAGAGTTATCAAACAAAGCATGAAATGTGTCCAAACATAGGTATTTTTATGAAGTAGAAATTGAGCGGTACCAGTCAGAAGTCTTTCTTCACTGCGAACAGAAGGGACAAAGGCCTTGGAGAAAGTAAACAACCTCCATTCAAAAACTAATGATAGCTAGGTGGACACGAATGAAATTTCCTTCTTTCTTAATCTGTGGAGAAATGCTGAACAAGAGTCTCACCTGGGACTTTCTTTTATGGTCATGAAACTATTGTAAATGCGTGAATGAAGTTCTTTACTTTGTCCCAATTCTTTGTCACTTCTGCTCACAGTATTTTGAGAAGCCCCTCTCACTTGACTTCATCATCCCATCCCAATCCATCTAAGTATGATCAAGGAGTTAAGTTGAAAGTGTATCTGCTTGGCTTTGAGGTGGTAATAGGATCTGCTTGTGTCCGCTATGAGCAAAGCCTATCTCCCCTCATCCTCTTATCCTGTCACACCATGCTGGATAAACCCAATGCTTAGTGTGTTTGAACTTATATGTAGGATAATTCCATTTTGTGAAATTTCAAAAATTTTCTGACATTTTTTGTTTAAACAACTAAAGGAAAATGAGATACTATTAATATTCTTCTGAAGCATTGATCTTAAATTGATATGTCTCCTGAGTTTATATTTGGGAAATTATGTTTTGCATGGAATTATGAAGTGTGTTTCCCCTGAAGTAGAGCATTTTTCTGTGTCCTACTAATTTGCCTTCTATTTCACATGCTGGAGGTTTGTGCTGGAGGTTCAACAAAAAGATTAGTGTTGTACTTGTTTTGAATAGAAGTTTATGCCAAATGTTCAAAAAATAATTAGCATTTGTATTAGCTTTTTTCTTGAACATGTGACTGGGGCTGTCTGATGATGTGTTCCAATCCAGCATCCCCAGTTTAGATTCATCCTCAGATAGCCAGCCGGCCAGCCCACCAGCACTGACTCAACTGCATCTAATCCTATCAAAGTTTTAGACAATTTAAGATGATTGCCTCCCAATGTTCAACTGAGTTAAGACTATTGCTCCTGTGAATGTTTGCATACAAGAGTATTAAGACCAAATTAAGATCTTCCATAGTAATAATCACTTATCATGATTGCACCAGAAGCCTCTTGGAATGCATTAAGCAAGTATTAGATGGAAAATAGGGTGTTAACTGTTGTCAAAGTGTTTAGATGGATGAAGCAACCTGTTGATAAACCCAGTTTAAGACTATTGCTGATGTATTAGGTATAATATCAAATTAAAGACTTGATCGCAAACAATCAGTCTTATCCAAATACAAGCCTCTCAGATTGTATTAGCCAAGTGTTAAGTACAAAATAGGATATTTAGTCCTGTCAAAACTGTTTATACTGACTTACATCTAATAACCCCTTTATAAACCCAGTTTAAGACTATTGCTGATGTATTAGGTATAATATCAAATTAAAGACTGATTGACAAACAATCAGAGTTTTATCCAAATGCAAGGCTCTCAGATTGTATTAGCCAAGTGTTAAGTACAAAATAGGATATTTAGTCCTGTCAAAACCGTTTATACTGACTTACATCTAATAACCTGTTGATAATGCCAGTTTAAGACTATTGCTGGTGTATTAGGTATGATATCAAATTAAAGACTGATTGACAAACAATCAGTTTTATCCAAATGCAAGCCTCTCAGATTGTATTAGCTAAGTGTTTGTACAAAATAGGATATTTAGGCTTGTCAAAACTGTTTATACTGACTTACATCTAATAACCTGTTGGTAAAGCCCAGTTAAGACTATTACTAATTGTATGTGATTTCTAACAGGTATTAAGATAAAATTAGAGGCTTCAGTGACAACAATCACCTTAAAAAAAGAACCATAGGAATGTACTAGCGAAGTATTAAGTACAAAATAGGATGCTTACTGTAAACTGTCTAATAACCTGTTGGTAAACCCAGTTAGGACTATTACTAATTATATGTGAATTCTAACAGGTATTAGTATAAAATTACCGGTAAATGCTTCAGTCATGCTAATCACAATAAAAAGAAAAAAGAAAAAAAAAAAGAAGTCTGGGAATGTATTAGCAAAGTATTAAATACAAAAGAGTGTTGTCAAACTTTTTTGAGTGACTGAAATTACTATTCTATGTGATTTCTAGCAGATATTAATATCAAATCAAAGACATCAATGACAACAATCTCATTTTACAAAAAGAAATAGAAGCCTCTCGGATTGTAATGATCAAGTGTTATAATATACAAAATACGCGACTTAGTCGAACTGTTTTGAATGACTTAATAACCTGTTGGTAAACCCAGTTAAAACTTTTGCCATGTGCGCATTTTTCTACCAGGTATTAGTGACAGTAACCACATCCAAATGGAAGCCTTTCATCATTCGGCAAGCATTAAATGCCAAATACAATGTTTCCTTTGGTTAAAGTGTTGTGATCGACTTAACCTGCAGAGTCAATTACTTAAGTAGGCTGACTTAATAAGAAACATTTATCTCTATTCTGGTACAAGAGGTGAATTTATTTGAGATTTATTATTTATTATTTATTTATTGAGTTTATTATTGAGTTTATTTGAGAGATTTGTTTCATCTGCTTTATGTCTGTGTCATGCTGTGTGTCAAGATATTTACACTTTGACATGTTTCCAACTGGTTTTGTGTGATTTGGAACTTACGGTAATGAGCTTTAGTTTATCCAAGACTTTTCACAGTTTGTTCCTAGCTTGGGTGAGCTTGTGTCAATTCTTGACTCACTAGACTTAAGAGCTCAGAGCGAGGTGCCTCCTTGCACTCCTCATGATTATTATCCTAAACTGAGGTCCATCTTAATTGAAATAATTCTTGCCTTAGCCCAACATGGATAAACACTGATTAACAGTGCTTTACCGAGAAGCTGTGAAAGAAATTCACAGGCATTCTTGGGTAGGAATCAAATCCATGATCTCCTTCTGACTAGACAGGTGTTTTAACACTAGACCACCGAAAGCCAATGGTAGTGGCGGGCTCGATTCGTGTTATAGCAGCAGGTACTGCGTAAATATCAATTTAATGATTTTTGTGTTGGGTAGATAAATAATGTAAATAATTCTTGTCTTAACATGGATAAACACTGATTAACATCTTGTTGATTATGTGCAGCATCTGCAGGTTATAAGACAAATTTAAGCTTAAAGAAGAATGAATCCTAGATGATAATATACACCTATAAGAAAGGTAACACATACCGCTACCAATCAGACTGGATCAAGCTCTAAAATAAATTCAGAAAAGTGTAAATTTCGCGATATTTTAGAACAGGTTTTCGTCTGCTATCACATTACAAGGGGGCTGCCATTTTGTTCTGAACAGATATTTCGACGTGGTCCATTGATATAATTTACTATGGCAAGGAAAATATTCATTAAACTGTAAAATAGTTCAATCTTTGGCAAATAAAATATGTTATGTTGGAAAAAAATGCGTGATAGGTGTCCAATATTTTAGTATGAATTATAAAAATCAATTCAGTCTTCAAATCATCTGTTTATACTAAAGAATTGTGCTTTTAGTGGACTTGCCTGGCATAACAGAATTTCCTTTATTCAGCAAGCCTTCCAGGTATTGTATTCTATTGTTTAATACAGGTGAAAACGTAGCGTTTTGCCAAAGACCCTATATCAACACGAACGCATGACTTTAAAAGGCCACCCTGTACTGCAGATTTTTGTTTTTGTTCTGGTCTTCATCTGATTGTATAACGCTATAGAAAGTGATATACAATGGTTTAAATAGCCAACCGATAATACAGATTCCTTTCTTTCATTTGTTTTGTTACAAGGAAACTTGGACTCTACTCCGCAAAAACGTCATTACTCCGCAAAAACGTCACGCCCATGCCAATAAAACACGATTCTAATGAACAAAACTTTCTTTTTAAAAATAAATCCAGACCAGTTTTAAGATATTGAAATATATGACCATATGTAAGGTATATTTTTATTCAAATTCTAAGCTTATATTTCGATCAAAGACGTTCTACTCGGGGATAACAAAATACTTTCTCGTACCAAATAACAAAATGGTAGCCCCAGGGTATTGCTAGCAGACGAAATCTTGACTCAGAAAATGAAAATTTATCTCCTTATGCTGCTTTTTCTTGTACAATAACATATTTCATTAAATCGATAAATATTACACCTACTGAAATAAGTCGATATATTCTTTGGGTTTCAATCCCCTTTAAAGGGGAACTTCACCCTGACATTGATGTGTTGTCAGCAAATGAAGAAAAATAAGATGAACAAACTATGAAACATTGTGCAAAATTTTCAAAGTTTGCATTTCCACCACAAATGGGCATCCTTGAATTGGCAACTTTGGCGTAATCTGTGATCTGATAGCTGGAGAACTTGTCATTAATTTGAATTCATTAAAAATTGATCAATTTCATATTTCAATTGAGGAGTCATCAGATGGAATGCTTGATATGTCCATATATGTCAAGTATGTCATACTTGAACAAAAAGTGTATGTGTCTACTTTTCTGCTAAAAGAGAAAATGTGAAATTCTGTGTACAAAGTGATTGGAGAATTCTCCATGTTAGTAGCCATTTTGTACCTATAGGTTGTCAACTTGAGGAGCCCATGAGGGCTGTAAATCAAAACTTTGAAAATTCTTAACTTCTGAATAGACCATTCGACTTTGCTCAAAATTTCACAGTTTGATCATTGTACTTTTCTCCATCCACTGACAGTATACTAATGTATAGGGCAAATTCCCATCTAACTTGCATTTCCAATAAGGGACTGTACATCATAATGGTCTTCATTTCATATAGAGTTCTCCATGATTGATTGGTGAGGGAGCCTCTCCTTTGTCATCCTCAAAACATACCATACCATTTTGGATAGCGTGTTATGTTCTCTCAGAAGAACTAAGACGAACCATTAAAGGTAGAATACTTCTTTTGCAGCCTAAAAATTTGACCTTCCAAGATTGTTGTGTTATGTTGAATAGTACTAAATGTTAGAACTTATCACCACTTATCAATTTATCAACTTATCAAGTAAGCACAAAGATTGGTCATGATAGGCGCATTTATAGTTATTCCAATAATAATTCTTCTATGCGGGCCTCGAACTAATGGACCGTGCGTTGAAAATTCAAAACAGCTGTTAACCCCTCGTTGACCAATAGCGCAAGAGTCTCTCTCAGTGCGTATTCCGCATGGTGTGGCAGTGTATTGAAGTGTGCACTGTATGTGCTCTTGTGTTTTGTGTGTGTGTGTGTGTGTGTATGGTACCGTAATACGCTAGAAGTATCACGATACCGTTGGTGTCAAGATGAATTATGATAGAATAGATTTTTATTTGAATTAAATATTCTGGACTACATTCGACCAAAATACTTCATAGAGTTTATTATTTTGGCATATCTGAGGTACACATCAACTTGTAAGCATAACCGTAATTTGTGCAAATGTAGTTTTCTACCTTCAAGAAAGACAATTGAGAAGCGAATCTACTGAAAAACAAACTTTGCTATCAGGGTTAGATATGAAGTTGTTTTTAGTCATTAGGCAAAACTTATTTCCAAATTACATTCCAACTGAATGTTATTATTACCAGATATTGGATTGATTGTGAATGATCTGAACGAAATTAGTGGCCCCGTAACATAAAGCTTTGCGATCAATCGCTATTTGATTTTGCGATCAATTGCAAACTTTAGTACATGATTTGCCATAGACTAGCGATTGATATCAATCGCTATCAGATTAGCGATTAATCGCAAACCTTTATGTTACCGGGCCCTGATGATGTTAAAAGAAAGGAGTTTCTGCTACCTTGTTTGGCATACAAGAAAGTGATGCAGCAATGCCAATCTGGTGCTGCATGTCGGCTATCTGATCAGGATTAATTTAGCCAAAACAAAGTTTCCATTTGGGCTGATATAACCTCAAGTGGACAAAAACAAAATTATCAAGACTCTATAAATTCATAATGTTACGGGTAAAATAAGTTTCGAGAGCTCTAACAGCTTTGTATGCATGTAAAAGTGTAAAAATGTTCCTAGAAGTTATCTTTACCATCAGTTATGCATTTGATGAAATGACCCAGGTGCACACTGTAAAAGCTAATATTTTAGCATGCATCAATTTTAGCGAATTCACTGAATTTCAGACATATTTACACATTAGCAGGTTGTTGTTTTTCACGTTTTGAAAGATTATTGTACACAAGTCTATGGGCATTATTATGGCTAGAAATTTTAGCAAATTAATAGTCATAAAATAAGCAAGAATAAAACCCCAGCAAAGATTTCATCTCTTACAGTTTATTTATCAGTTTGGATTTTTTTCAGTGATGTAGCAGAAAAATATTCATGATAGAATACTGACAATTCATTTTCTTTGTATTTTTTTGTTCTTTTCAGGCAACCAGACAGATTGTGTGTTATATGGACAAGGAGAGGCAGAAAAGAGTCCACAGAGGTAGGTATATTACTTCGCACAATTCAAACTTAGTAAATTCCACCAGGTTTGCGCATGGTGTAAATGCCTGTGATTGATACATTACGCATCAAATCTTCATTGTAATATATGAATCGTCTTTATTAAGCAAATAAAGAAGTTGACAAGAACCCAGGTCCATGGAACATAACTGTATCAAAACAGCCTGTGCCAATGGCAGGGTACATACATTATACAATAATTTAACAATGGAAACATG
>BQKZ01000102.1:80305-103009 GCA_036244855.1 Temnopleurus reevesii | reverse complement strand
TATTTGTTCATTTTGTACAAACTTGGAACAAACTTTCTTTAGGTGACACTAGTTGTGGGTTGGTGAGGGAATGAGGTCAAATCTATGCCCAAGAAAAATCTTGTATAGATTGGAAGCAGAAAAATCAGACGAAGCTTGTGCCTGAGTTTTTAATTTTACAGATGGTTACAGCTATCTACTTTAAGTGTTTTTTTTCTTTGTGATTAGTTCACTTTCTTGTCAACATCCTGTTTTTCATGTTCATGTCTGTCATATTAGATAAATAATAAGAAAAGCACTTAAAGGGTTTCCCTCCTTCAAATTTTCTGAAAGATCTGTTTACTTTTTAGCCTTCCAAATTAATCTTTATTTTAAAAGAAAACCATCTCTTGGTGGTTCCCCTCCGGTGAATTCTGTGAAAGATCCGTTTATATCAACCTTCCAAATTAATTTTTTTTAAATGGTAATAAAATCAGGTGAACAGCATTTAATACAGGTTTCATTTGTGAACCTCGGTTGCTTCTTTTCTCCCACACATAGGGATGTTCCTGCGACGACTGGTATGGTTTAAAAGCTATACAGCAAACCATAGTCGAGATAAGCCATAACAATATCATCCCACAGTATGTCTCCCTAAAAATTAAGACTGATGGATTACTATTCTCATTTTTAAAATGTGTTTACCTCCGTGTGGAAATTTGTAATATTCACATAATTCTCGCCACAAAAAATAGGCGGTATCAAACAAAACCTCACGATACCATTGTTTTTGATCTGTTGAGGTTTGGAATGACTTCTGGCTTAGGAAGCTCATGCAAGTGCTACGTCTATAAATATTTCAGAGAATTGCAGATTTTTCTTCCTTAAACATCATTAGAGGTACTTGGTGCTACATCAAAGAAACACAACATGGTGTAAAAACAGTTAACATCGAGAAATAAGTTGTAAAACAAACATGATTTTTCCATCTAAAACTTAACAACGTGGAACGCACATGCACGAAAGTCCATAACGGGATGTGGGTAACCTGACTTGCATCAATTCTTTATGGTGAACACTGCACAGCGCCATCGCAGTCCTTAATTTCCTTTTCTTTTATTGTCGGTGGCGAGAATTTGATTAGCTATTATGTATTATAGGGAAAAAGTTACTAGCAAAAATACTCCACATGAATTTTGCGTTTGCGGACAAAGACTTTCCGTCCTCTCAGATTTAAGTTCATGATATGTAAAACATTCACTCTAACAGCTTTCCCTCTGCTTGAGAACTATCTTTTGTAAACCTTTTTGAAGTCTTCCAACAAACACCATGATCCCGCTATAAATACCTTGACATCTGCTACATGTATACTACCCCACGTCTGCATCCATTCCGTTTTGCACAGTTTTTCTAAGATTTGTCCATCTATATACCGGTAGATCAAATCCTCAATCCTCAAAACCTTGGCTTTGCAATATGCATATTGTGTAAAAGGCTTCATCTCAGCAATCAGCTGTGGGTTTTAATTCCACCTCCTGTTGCTGTGACACCCTTGTTGATTTGACAGACTTTCATTCTGAGATAATTGTTAATTATTTTGAAATTGTCTTGATGCAGGAAGCGAAGAAAGGAAAGCGTCGCGTGCTTGCGCAGGGCGTGATTAACATGAAGGACTTTGCTAGCATGGTTCCTACGCAGGAGAGACAGCGGATTACGTTGAAGCCAATCAGTAAGAAGATAGTGAGCGCATCCTTGGAACTCACTGTCTCCTGCATGCTCCTCAGGGAAGGAGCTGCCACGTAAGTCTCCAATATCTGCTCTTCCTCTTCGCCCCCCCCCCAAAAAAAAATGTTTGCATGCCATAAACCCACTAATCCTCTGCAAAGGACACAACCTGAACCTTTTTTGTTTTTTTAATTTTCACCAAAATCGGAAAATCACAGTAAACTTGTTCCAAGTGAGAAATTAGCGTGAAAATCTTGATACCCAAAATGAGTCGGCCTATTCTGCAATGGTTGACAGTGGTGCATTTGAAATATTCTGTAGAATTAAGTGATTGTTCTCGGCAGCTTCAAGGATTTCTGGTAGAATGGACCATTTTTAAGTGGGCTACGGCAACCAATATGCTAGTGAAGTCATACCTTATTAAAGTGCATTTCATTTATGATGACAAAAAAAATAATGATGAGAAAAACAAAGAATATATGTATGTCAGCCTTTAAAAAAAACTGTGAAGTTTTCATAGGTCTCAAACCTGTTTTTCTTATTTTTGATCAACAAAGATGGTTATCTTAAATTAGTTCTGTTGTAACCTCGAGAGAGTCTCTGTGAGAGCGCATGTGATTGCTGCCATTTGTATTTGTAGGGGTAGTAATGGATGTATTTGTCAATCCGAATAGATTCTACAAAATGCACATTGCAAGATGCCACTTGAAAGCCCTGTCGGCTGTTTCATAAGTATTTTAGAATTTTTAAAATTTTGTAAATAATCAACATCCAGGAAAGTAGTATATGAATGCTAGTATATATACATGTATTTAGCAATACTCAGCCATTTGTGCTTTTGTCTACGATTCATTGAAAATGATGCACACAAAAGTCCATATTGCTTCTTTTTGCGAAATATACATTTTGCAAAAATTCCCAATTCTATAAAGTTCAAGTTCCTTTGACCTCTCATCAAAGCACATCTTCTTCTCTACTTTCACAGTGATGATGATATGCAGAGTCTTGCTAGTATATTGAGTTTCCACCAACCGGACATTGCCGACCTCAATGACTTTGACGACGAGGACGACGAGTTTGATCGTGAGATCCTTACGTCTGAGAAGATCTCTGAATTGGCAAGTCAATACACGTTCATGGGGCCTGACCATGGGGCAGAGGATCCGTTTAGTGCTTTAGATGCCTTAGAGGAAGAGGAGTATACAGGTAAGTTCAAGTTCAAGTTCATTTATTCAAAACCATCAATACATGATATCATTTTGAGATACATGATATAACTCATGAAGAAACATAGTATAATTGCAATCAAGTATTGAGTGGTTTTCGAACCCAGATAGAAGCTGAGCTTGTGAGGAGGGCCCCTTCGACCAACAAATAATATACAACAATATTACTAAAAAATATATGTTGATATATATAGATGAATACTAATCAACAAACATATAGACAGAGAATATACACTCACCCACATACATACACGCACACACACACACATGCATGCGCGTAGAACATCAAAACTGATGGTCCAGAAAATATATTATACCAGTCTTTCAAGGTGTGGCAGTGGTGATTTTGTGGGTGGTGGTGCTGATGGTTGTCGGGTGGTATTGGTTTTAGTGACTATACCAGTATCTGTTTCTATGACTGATGTTGGTGTTGATTCTGTTGCTGTTGGTAATGGTAACGTTGGAAGAAGGTGTGGTAGCAGTGGTGATTTTGGGGATTATGATGGTGGTGGTTGTCGAGGTGTTGACGGCTTTAGTGACTGTACCGGTATTTGTTTCTTTAACTGTTGCTGTTGCTGTTGATGATGTTAATATTGAATTGGTAGCATTGATAATGTTTGGAGTGTTTGTGGTGGTAATGGGGATGGTGGTTGTTGGGGTGATGATGGCTTTAGTGACTGTACAGGTATCTGTTTCAGTTACTACTGTTGTTGATGATGTTGTTGCTGTTGCTGGTGGTAATGTTGTAGGTCTGGTAGGAGTGGTGATTTTGGGGTGGTGATGGAGGTGGTGGTTTTAGTAACTGTACAGGTATATGTTTCTGTTCCTGCTGTTGTTGTCAAAGGGGTAGTCAGAGTAATGTTGATGCAGACTGTTGTGGCAAAGTTGTGAGGTGAGATGTTGGTGGTGGTGGTGGTGATAGTGACTGAATAGGTTAGTTTTTCTTGTACTGCTGCCATTGGTGCTTGATGCTGCAGCTGGTGTTGCTTGTTTATGATTGGAGAGTTGGAAGTGGTGATGATAGTTGTTATGATGGTAATCAGGTTGTAATTATGTTGGATGTTGAGGGGATTTATGTTGAATGTGGTCATAATGATAGTAGTGGCATAACTGGTTATAATCCCGATTTTTGTGAGGTTGGCGATGATGACAGTGATGGAGATGGCAGTGATGGTTATGGCAATTGTGGCAGTGGCTGTATTGGTGACAATGGTTGTTTTAATGTGGTGATTGGGATGCATGTGAGGGCATAAGTTGTGATTGTGGTGTGTTTCTACTAAGCATGCTTTATATAAAGCATACTTATGAAAATGAATCAAGAAAAGTGCTTTGCCCAAATTTTATTCAGAGGAAAGGTCATCGAGAGGCCCATAAATGTGAAAAGGCTTTTTTCCCACACAAACATCCACTTGAACAAAACATTGGTCTCGGGTACAATTACTAGAAATAATGAGTCCATTTTGTCTGCAAAGTCAATTGTTACAATTCATTCTTAATTGCTGTTTTCAAAATTAATAGTAGATATATCATTAGATATCATTCTAAAACTTAAACTTGTATTCACTCAGTCTCAATTGAATAGTAAGGGTAATATGCATGCACCAAGTTATCACTGAAATAGTGTATCTCAGTCAGCTGCATACCTTGTTCTCGCCTGATTCTTCAATCGCAGACGATCCGCCTGCTACCCAGAAATCCATATTGATCTGTTTTTGTGAAAGCCCAAATCGGTGCCTACTGCTATTTCGCGCTGGACCCCATAGACGCTATGAATTTTTAATGATTTTCCCTGGAATGGCTCTCGCAGATTTCAATGAGCAGTGTTAATTTGGAGGGGGCAGGGCAGTCATTGTTCTTGTGTGACTCAATACTTTCATTGATGAATAGATTTTCTGTTTATTTCAGTGGAATACCCAGTTATGTAAATTGGTTCGCCTTGGAAAGTGACAAATATCGATAGGATTGTCTTCCAATTGTCACCTTCTTTGTTAAGTCTAGCTAATTCAATTTTCAAGTAATTACAGACCAATAAGTGATTTGTTGGATTTTTGTCATCAATTGAGAAGAAATTTGTGCACACTTGGTGTTTGCCTTATGAATGTAATTGGTTTTTGGTAATGTTAAGATTGCTCTATGAATTTAATTTCCTATACTTTTAAAATTAAAAAAAAAATTCTTCTTAAACGATTTTGTTGACTTTAAAAAATTGAATAAAGTTTAGTGAAGATAGTGTCTGAAAGTGGAAAATAGTGAAAATAATGCACAATTGGCAGGGGCTTTCATTATCCTTCCTCTGTAATAATAATAATAATAATAATAATAATAATAATAGCGGTTACATGTACATGTATAACACACTTTTTGTGCTCATGATATGAAATGATAAACACAGTTTTTGGGTTTACATGAAGTCAAATTCATGTAATATGAAATCTGCAACTTGTATTAAAGTTACAGAAATATATGAATTTAGTTCAAATGTGAAGCATAAAATACAAAATCAATTCATGGAGCTTATGCCCAATAGGAGAATGGTGTATTCTTTCAATTTAGTTATCCTTATAAATGTCATTTTGGCATTTTGTGCAAAATTCAAGAGTTAACATAGTTACGCTCAAAACGAAGTCACATTGATAAATACAATTGTATTTATATGCTCTAATTCCACGTTATTGCTGATCTGACATTGGTTCTTTTATACTAAATATGTAAGTCTATATAAGACTGAATAAGAAGTAGTAGGAATTTTTGATTAATGTCAATTTAATTTGACTGAAATTTCTGAACACATGAAAAATTTGGCATGATCTTCCTATCGGAGTATTACAGAGTTTAAAATCCGAAGATTCTAACATCAGTGACTTGGCTGAAATACGCTCTTGTGCAGGGACATTGCATTTTCTTGTAACATAATTGATATGTATAATTCCGTGACCATTTATAAGGATTTGCTGACACTTTGGGCAATTTTTAAAGTTTACACAATGTGAGAGGAGATGTCAGTAAGTGATGTAACAGACATTTGGTCTATGTGTTGGTGCTATTTATTAGGGCGATAAAGAGGATTTAATCCGAAGAATTCATGCTTCTGCAATTCTTTATACTGTTAAAGTACATGCTCCATTGCTCCTGTCCTTTTAATATCTTTTTTCCTTTTGCAATTTCTCTCTTTCTTTCTTTTTCTTCTCTCCTTCCTTTCTCTCTCCTTTCTCTCATTTCAATTTGGCTTTCTATTCTTATTACTCTCCCATTTCTCAATAATTTAGCTCTTCACATCTCCCTTGCCCTCAACTAAAAGACCCTAAAAAATTGCCTTGCCTGAATCTTTTTTAAATGTTTCATTTTTCATGAAAATTTAAAGTACAGTAAAATTTAAGAAAACATGAAAATGCAACTTGCAAAGACATTTTCATTGTTTTTTCTTGACTGATCAGCCCTTGTAATTTGTAACGTTTTTTTTTTAAATTGTAGGAATCAAACTTCATAATGTGTTTTCTGTTTGGCAATCTTTGGTTGTTTCTTTTGTTATTTGTTCATTTTTAAATTATTTATTTATTTTCTATTTCCTACATTTTTCATTCATTACCAGTTTTTATCATTATTTTAGCTGGAGCTTATAGTTTTCAAGCCCCTTCAATATTTTCAAATAATTGATCGCAAGTTGCAGTTGATCGGAATGCGCCAATCAAAATCTTTGTTTCATGCGCGCCTCGTTAAATGCTCATACCGAGCGCGAATGGAAATGCGCGTTACAATTTGTAAAGTTGCAGTTGATCTGCAGTTGATTTTGAGCAACACCCCCTTACTCTGTCACCCCATAATGTACTTTTTCTCATTTTCTCTAGTATTCGTGGTTAGGTGATAGGTGTTTGAAGGGTGATAAAAAAAAGAGTAAAATTAGTTCTTGGAGTGGTATGAGGAGTGTAAAAGAGGAGTAGGAATTGAATGAGAGAGATTTAGTCAGGAGTATTGAATAGAGAGAGTGGCATTATGTAATCAGCCCTCTCTCTTTCGTATTGTGTTCAGGTTTTCCTATAGAATTTAGACAAGTTCTGAATAGATGTTGCATCAAAAGATGCAGAGGCGTTGGCCCATCATTTTCTTCCAATTTTTTTCCCCATTCCATCTCTCTTTTTTTGTATCGAAATCACTTTTTCCCCTCCTTTCTTTGCTTTCTCAAGTAGAGTTACAACTGAGTGGACAAAGCTTTACAATGTGTCAGATCGTGTCCTTTGTCTCTTGACTTGAGTTTGGTGATTGTAGTGACCATAGATTGACCATAGAGTGACCATTACAATGGATGATCCCCTCTCCTAAAGCGGCTTTGCACCCCTGTATCGCCCTCCAGGGTTATCGCTCCCAGGCCGCTACCAACTCCACCCCATTGTGATTTTACTTGAAAGGTTTTGATTCAAACATTGCAGTTCACTTCTTTTTTTTTATTCTAACACCCCAGCCTCTTTCTTTCTGTCATTTTCTTCACTTTTTCCGTCTTTTATGTTCCTCTGTTAAGTTGCTTAAATAAGAAGAAGGATGAAAAACTGTTAACTGTGAAGCTTGAGGCGGTTGTAACACTGGACCTATTCTCTGCACCCACTATGTTTTGTGTGTGCCCAAATTGATTATTTTCAGATTTAGTGTATTATCTCTTCTGATCCCTGTTGGTCATTAAATCATAATCTGTCTCTCCCTCCGGGGGAATAGGGTTCCTAACATCTTTCCATCTTCTATCTTATCTTCTGTCACCTGCTTTTTACTAGTTTTGTTTGAGATTGAAAACCATGGAGATTTTAGAGCTTTTAACCTTTTTCCATTTTTTGGGGATTAAAGAAGATGAACAGATGTAGAAATTGCAAGCTGGGAGTCGGGCGTACAACTAAAAAATGAATTTAAATTAATTGCTTCTATAGAACGCTAATCCATACGCGTCAGAAAAATGAATATGCTAACTGATTCTTTTTTTTTTTATTCTAACAGTGGGGTTGATCATGTCATTTGTTATGCTTTCCCATTCTTTTTTATGAGCATTTATGATCGGCTTGCTACTAAAAAATGAATTTGAATTAATTGCTTTTTTAGAACACTAATCAATATGCGTTGGAAAAAGGAATATACTAAAAGATTCTTTCTTCTTCTATTTTAACGGTGGGGTCAATCATGTTTCTTTTTCTTATGATGACAAATTTTGTGTTGAAGGGGAAAAGATGAAATTAACTTTGTTTCTCTGATATGCTGACCCTTTGCTCAGTGAAAATGGAGAATAAATGAAAGATATAGAGAAAAAAGGGCACCTTCCATCTCAAGTATAAATAGGAATAGGCTTTCTTGGACGTTCTATGTTAGACTAAACGTGCGTATTTTAAGTGGTAGCAATTTTCATTGGAGCAAAGATCATAGAACTTTGCTGAAGTGCAGTGAACCCTCATTCCAAGTTTCAAATTTATCAAAAAGTATCTTTAAAAAATTCAAGATGGTGTACTTTTTTCCCACACTTATTTTTTGCAGGTCAGTTATGTTGCATGGTCATGAAAGTGTTCAAATTTAGCCCTCCCTTTACCTTTTATATTACTTTGCTTCAAGAAAATTCTGTTTTTTTTTATAACTTTAAAATGAAATGATTTAATTCGTCTCAAATTCTTTTCTAATAGCTCTTTTTCGTTATATCGCTTTTTGATACTATTTTGTTATCTATTTTTTTGGCAAGTCTTTCATTTTGTTTCATGACAGTGAAAGACTAAATGTGTCTATTGCTGGTGTATTGTCCTAATGACTGAAGAAAAGTAAATGCTTGTTTTAGCACAAGATGTAGTTTTTTTTATTGATACATTCATTTTGCCAAATTAGATTTGATTTCAATCAGAGTTTATATTGCCAAAAACCGATTCTGGGTTAGAGTTAAGGGCGATTTAATAGCAAGTTTTCATCTTACAACTGGTTAAATTTAAATTGATTTGTGCAAGTAGAGTTCAAAATTCATCATAAAGGAAAAAGTGTCACATTAGAATAAAAGATAATCTGCAGGAAAATATACAGTGTCAATTTGAGTCTGTGAAATAAATTCTTTGGTGAGAGAAATTTGCCAGTTACAAAAGTCAGGGGTTAATGTACTTTTGGAGACCACTTTCCAGACCTGCCCTTTCTCTTGCACTTCTCCCACACTCCCATCATTGCACACCATCAAAATTCACAGAGGGCAGAAAAGTTTTCCGCAAAAGTGCAATATTTCATCCTAGCCCCCACTTTACACCTTATAGCCACACAAACACCACTAAGCAGAGAAACTCTAGCACTTGGAGAGATATGTACCCCCTCATATACCTGTAGACTGGGTCTCAGGGGCTCAGGTTTCTGTCAGGGGTGAAAAACAAGAGCGCAAAAGTACAGCCAACTTTTTGTGGAGGGGTACAAAAATATTGGGAGAGGCCTATCTGAGCATGGATATGGAAGTTTCGGGCTAGCAATAGGAAAGCTGAGTCATTGAAAAGAGTAAAGTAGAGTCATGTGGGGTTTTTTTTCTCTCTCTCTCTATTTACCAAGAACATGAAAGACAAAAAGCCGGAACAAAATCACAATACATATTCGATCTCTTTAATTTTGCCTGGTCTCTTCCAACTCAGAGCTCAGAAAGGCAAATGTTCTACTTGATGTATGACGGATGTAACGTGATGTTCAGTAAATTTCATTATATATTCTGATGTACGTTTAGCAATAAATATAACAATTTTTTTAGTAAATGTTAAGGCAGTTATGCATTATTTTTATAGTTGAATTTCTTTTCATGTTTCTTATCATCACAGACATCACATTAAACCTCTACTCTAACTCTCGTCTTAAAATTCAGGTGACCCGTTTCTAAAGTGCGACTCACGCGGCCGGCCGACACGCCTAGATGCCTCCTTCAACAGCGACTCAGCTGGGGGGTTAGAAGACTCCTACGAACATGGGGACGGGTTTGATGATTTTGAATACGATGGAGGGGCAAATTACCAACAGGGATTAAGAGAAAAGGACACTGATATATCACCGGAATCGGAGTCTACCACTCCGACTGTTTCGTTGACCCCTAGCACACCTGTCGCATCATCAGATTTTGGAACGCCTTATATGATCGCTGATACCGCAGAGTATGAAGAGTGAGTGATACAGGTCATTTCTTTGCTAGCATTACCTCCGTCTAAATGAAAAGGAGATCGTAGAACAGTACTCAAACAGGGCCATATTGCTTGAAAAGTTGTGTTCTAACAGGAGTCAGAAAATTCAGAGCAACTCAATTTTCAACCAATCAGGAAAGCGTAAAATATTGGAAATGTTTTAAAGAATTAGTAGTATTTGCAGAGTAGTAAAAATAGTCCTCCTTTCCCAGATACTTATGAATTATCTAGTCACATATTTTAGTAGAGGAATGATACTAAATATTCCTGGGCAAGAGAGCTGTATAATTTCTTGGAGTATTTCTGCACATTTGTAATTTCTCTATCTTTTCTTTCCTCCACCTCCCCAGCAGTGCCGATAAAAAGCAACGCAAGAGGAAAGCTCCTCAACCTCCGCCCGGCACCGGGACCAACTCCTCCCCGTCCTCCCCTCAACCGCCCAAGCAGAAAGACGGCGGCGGCTGGGCGATCCCTGCACCATCATCCAATGAACCTGTAAGTAGCAGCTCTCCGTCCCCTACCAACTCGACCGCCTCCATCGTAGCTGCTCCCCGGCATTCTCCCATCCCCATGGAGGCTGAGGGAGAGGAAGTCGTTGAAGAGGAGGTGATCGTTCAAGAGAAACCTGTTCCGACCCCCAGGATTTGGGTAACATACTTTGCACGCAAACAGCATGTGCACGGGATTGTCCTCCTATACTTTGGTTATACCCGGTTATGTGTACCTTGTGGAATTTCATGTATGTTAGTCTTTATGGATTCTGTTTTAACACATACCTGCCAGCCTAAAAGCATGTGTCTTACTTTTTCAGTCCTCTTACATTTGATAATTGGGTACCAAGATTACAGATTTCAAAGTGAATGATACATTCCACCTTTCTCTGAAGGCAACGTTTTTCATCTACAGGCAGAAAGTATAAGTGGCTTTAATTCCACCTGCCTCTGAAGACAACATGTTTCATCTACAGGCAGAAAGTATATGTGGTTTTAATTCCAAAGCTTTTTTCCCGGTTATATGTCACTCTAGCAAATTCTGACATTTTTCCTCTCAACTTTAATATCAGAGGATTTTGAAGGTTTTCTTAGGAAACAGGTGCATACTCCAAGGTATTGTTGCATTCCAAATAATTAACTATATAACTATGAATATGATTTCTACCCTTGTAATTAAGGATGCAAAGGCTTAGAATACATTTTTAGATTGGCAGTTATGTCATTTCAAATCTATAAAAAGTAGATTTTTGCAAGGATTCCATAATGATTAGCTGGTTATGTGTACTGCATGTGGATGAAGTTGGCAACCCACTTGTTGGTTTTCTCGGTTATCTGCAGTCTCTTGGTATACCTGCATGTTTTATTAATACTTCCAATTTTGGTTTTCCTTGTCACATCCCATCTTTGACATGTTTGACATTCAATTGTTGAATAGGATGGGGTGTATTGACGAAGTAACAGCTACCAATAGATCAAATCAATTGAAGCCCTTATGGAAAAATTGAAAAAGTGCTTTAGTTTGATTAACCCTTATGTGGTATCTTACCAAGTGGCAAATGTTTGTGAGCATAGCAAATTTTAGATTGACTAAAAAGTGGCAATTCACTAGAAAATGTCAGTGAATCTTTATTACAATCCTTCATGAAAGTAAAAAGTGTACACGAACTGTCTTGTACCTATCCACAATTCATTGCATTCACAAAAGTTCTCTGTTCAGTAGAATTGTATCTAAATCATTCACATGTTAATGTAAGTGACCTGGGTTACTTGGACTTCAGTACTTCTTCCATTAAGATACATTCAATTGTACTTTTCAAATAATGACTTTTCCATTAAGATTGTGAATACAGCCCCAATCTATTCTTGATGGCAATGGTTGAGTTTGTGTGGATGGTTGTTATTATTCTGTTTTTACGGTTCAACTAAATCCTATCATTTATTCTATTTCCTTATTTTAGCATGTAGTTTATCCCTATTATTAAAGGTATAGATCAGTAATGGGCGCGATGAAAACATTGATGCAAAACGAGTGGATGTATTTAGAAAATTGCTTTTCATGCCTAAATATGAATTATGTATGAAATTATGAAATGATTCTTGCATGCATTCTTGGATATTCTAATTCAAATGTCACAAGGAAAGGTTAATCCTATAGAATTGCAGCATGATTGTTGCCCTGCCGAGTCAGCATTTACCGTAACATCGTCTCCGCTCCGTTTGTGTGTAATCTGAACTCGCATTTAGTTTGTGTGTGAGGCAGTATGCTGGCAAAATAATTGACTTGCAGTGTTTTCTACGTTTTTCAATAAATATCCATTTCTCCCATTAACCAAATTATGAACATACTCAAATTTATCATTAAAAAGCAGTATTATGTAAATACTTTCATTGTAGCTCGGAATGGAATTAGATATCTGAAGCGGCACCGCTCCCCAAACTGATCTATACATTTAGATATTTATAATTTTTATTAGTATCATCATTATCAAGTTTTCTGTTATTAAATTTGCACCTTGACACTGGTATTGATTTGTCTGGTTGCAACTGCAAAATGTAAAAAAAAATGCATGTTTTTTGTGTTTTAGGTATGTTTGTTGGTTTATTCAACTCATTTTTTATTCATTTTGTTAAAATAATTTTTAGTATGGAATGTATATGCCTTCGAAGGTCTAATAGTATATAGTTTTGTTTTTATATTTTGTCACTTCCCTTGGTGGTGGTTTTGATGGGTGATTGATATGATTGATAGAAAACTATTTTAATATCACTCCTTGTGATTTGCAAGAAAGTTATACAGAACAATAATCAGAATGATAATTTCTATGCTTTTTGTCATAATTATTTCAAATATTTTGCAAATTTCTAAAGCCTTTTATTACTATGAAGTAATACAAATGTTAATATCACTAATTAAAAAATTCAATACCTACATACCAATTCAATATATTTTCTTGTCAGTATGAATTGACTATTTTCCTTCCTGGATTAGTTTGTACCCACAAAAAAAGAGAGTAAAGAAGAATATTCACTGAGACAAAGCCAAATTTAAATCCAAAATTCCTTGTCCAATATTGTTGAAGAAATAGGCTCATACCTTGGAGGAAAAACGTGTTATTTTTATAAACTGGGGTGGTACATATTAAAAAGCTTACCTGAATGCCTTGGGCAAGTGAAAATTACAGTCAGGCAAGCAATTTGGAGCAAAGGCAAAAACTGCTTACCTGACCTGATCAATCCCCCCCCCCCAAAAAAAAGAGAAGAATTGGATATAACAATGCAGAATATAAAAATTAAGTAATCCAACATTTCTGATGAAATAGGCTCATGAGAAAAGAAAAGGCTTAGTTATGAATGAAAATTGCATTTTCTAAAGAATTTTCAAATTTTTGCAATGTTCGATAATAAATTAAATATAAGTTTACAAAAATTTTTGTACATTTTGAAATATTAGGTCATAAATGAAAATTATATTGATTAGATTTTGCTCTATGTGATATGCTAGGTCATGAATAAGAATTGAATTCACTAGAATGTTGCACATTTTGAAGCAAGTAATCAAATTGCTTCCTCAACAGACCCCCACCAGTCCAAGCCGACGTTCTCGTGAGGGCAAGGAGAGCGGTAGCCCTTCAAAGTTGAACAAGAATGCACCAAGCCAGCAGCTCCTATGTTGGTGTCAAGAGGTCACCAAAGGTTATCGTGGGGTCAAGGTCACCAATCTCACGACCTCTTGGAGGAACGGTTTAGCCTTCTGTGCAATCATCCATCGGCATCGACCAGATTTAATGTGAGTGTGAATGCTGTATTTTAAGTCTCTTGAATTAATCTTCCGCTTGTATGCTCATTCATGATCTTAGGATAAGTTTTTATGTTTATTATTATTTCCTATTGAATTCATGTATTATAAATGAGTTCTTTTGAAAGCAAGTGTAGAGAAACATATTCATGAAAATTGACGACCAATGATGAAATTACATGCATTCACTTTGGAAATTTAGTATCCATTGAAATTTGATTCAAACAAAGTCACCCTTGTAATGCAAGTAGATTTAAGAATAATTTTTTCTTTCCATTAAGAAAAAAATGTTATGCTAAAGGTAGACAAAATAAACATTGAGAGTCGCTATAAATGTAAAAAAAAATGTATATTTTTCACATTCACTAATATATTTCGTGTGTTTCCAATGTGAATAGACCATTTGAAATTTCAAAACTCCTTTATTGGCAAATTCCGGAAGTTTATATACATGTGCTCTTGCAATTGGCAATTAAAAAGAGTGAACATTCCTGTATGCATTCAGTCAGCTAATACCAACCATTTAAAGATTGTTCCAACAACTTTTATCCATTCAAGTAGAGAAATTCGTTACTTGCAATGAAATTTGTTGTCGGCCCCTTTCAAGAAGAGCATTCATTTGCTGGGAACAATTTGATGAATAAATAAATAGACAAATAAACTTGAGTAATTCGTGACTTGTGTTTAGCACGTCACATCTAGACCAAGCATCCTCCTGATTGATTTCTAACTAAATAGCCTTGTAAGCCATGGCACCAGCTCCATGATTGTGATGTGATGAGCGACTTAATGAGGTCCTTTTAACCGTACCAATAGCTGAGGGGGGAATCCCCTTATCAGGTTACCCTGACCGAGATGTCGTAATGCGAGTGAATTGTATCCATCTAGAGAGTGTTTTGGTGAAGGTGGATGGTGGAGCCGCCTCGACCAGGCTTGGGAAGTCAGCGTCGAGCCAACGCCACGGGGGCGTGAAAGATGATCCCGACCAAAAATGATTTTGCTGATGAGTTGGTATTGACTGCGGCTGGTGGAATAACACTTGCACTTTGTGTCTTCAAACCAGCTGCCAAGTGGGTAGGAGTCGCCGGGGGCGGGCTCCGACATTAACAAAGAATACAGCTCAGTCGGGTGTTTGCAAGATTTACCAAAATTAATTGATATTTAACCGTACTTGTTTTTTTTTCCCCACTCCGCCTCTCTCCCCGTCTCTCCTCTCCCGCCATGTCCTCTGCAGAGAGTTTTCATCACTGTCACCGCATGATATAAAGGGCAACAATAAGAAGGTTTGTTTTCTCAAGTCAAGTTTTATTGAAATGGTGCAATATTGCGTATGCGGTCTGGGGGCTCGCTCTGCTTCAACTCTGACATTATAAACACGAGAGCTTTGCTTGTTTGATGTTCTAGAAATTCCCATTCCATTAAAGTTGTTATTCTTTTCTGCCTCTGAAATATTATTCCATGCTTTATAACAATGTGTAGTTACTGCTTGAAGCGATGAACAATAACATTTCCTCTCCTGTGTGTTCTTTTACAGTTCACTGGCTAATGCCTTTTCATCCTGACTTGTTACTTGATGCCTTTGTGTATCATTGAACTTTGTTATCAATTATTAGGGAAAATAATTAAGAAAGTCTGTAATAATTTGGAAAAAAAAATAGCTATAAAATCAGTCAAAAGTTATGAATTGTGTCTATTTGTCACATTTTATGGAGACAATGGGTGGAAAAGTAGAGAATAATCAAATTTGTTTCCTTACATTGGCACAATACTTCTGCATCAAGTAATTCATACAGAAGAAATGTATCCTTATTTTCATGTACACATTGTCATGGTAAATAATTGTCTTATTAGGGCCTTGGATTTTGATTTTATATTACAAAAAATAAAGAAAGAAACATTATATCCTGGACTTAATTGCACATTGGGAATATCTATGGACACCAATTCCTGTTACATTTACATTTTATGTGAATTCTGTTGGAAGAATTTGCAAAGATAAGAATTTCTATCTTAATTGGGTGTAGGGATGGACAGATTTGCTCAAAACATTGCTTAATCATTAGTTATACATAAGTTAGCATAAATCTAGAATTTGCCATTTTGCATTTAGTGCTAAATGAATATCAATAATGATGAAGATTTTGATGATGATGATGACGATGATGATGATGATGATGATGATGATGATGATGATGATGATGAAAATGTTGGTGATGTTGAACTTGATAATGATTATGATGTTGACTATGGTGATGAAGATAATGATGTTGATGATGATGATGATGATGATGATGATGATTATTATGGTGATGGTAATTGTGGAGATGATGATGATAACACTAATCCACTTCTCCTTCATTTGGTTTCCTTCCTGTAGGCTTTTGATGCCGCTGCTGCCTGTGGCATCCCAAGACTTCTAGATCCACAGGACATGGTCCTCTTGGCTGTACCGGACAAACTAGCTGTCATGACGTATCTCTTTCAACTGAGGGCACACTTCACAGGCCACGAACTCGAAGTCAAGAGAATCGGCCGGACAACGAAGAAGAGCACATACATTGTTGGAAATTACTCGTCGGACAAATCCATGCCGGAAGATGTGTTTGCGCAGGAAACAAACGTTATACATGACAATAGGGTTGGGTCGAACGGTGATAGGACAGATGGAGAGGATGTTGTATCAAATGGTGTTAGTAATGTACCAAAGAGCCCTGGCTCACCTACTAAACCTGGACCTAACGGCGGGATGATACCCCCTGGGGGTGGGGACGATACGGTGGAAGGGTCAGCAACGGACAATAGGAACATGAAGAATTCGGACAGCAGCAACCAAAGCTTGACAGAAAAGCTGCGGAACTCTGGCAGCAAGGTCGAAAGGAAAATGACAAGACAGAAATCGAAAGAAGCCGCAGAGCCTTCGGAATCGAATGGCTTGGACTCTTCAGAAAAGAGAAGGACTCCTGTTGATCCAGCTTCCGTAGGGGAGAATGGAGAGAATGTAGCCAGCCCAGTAGGGGCAGCAGGAGACCAGGTCTGGATCAAGGCAGCCAAGAAGGAGGCTAAAGGGGATGGGGATTCAATAACAAAGGTAGGCGCAACATCTCTTTATTAACTCTTTAATTCTCTTTTCTTGTATAGTCATGATTATTGTAGACTCCAATTTGTCTCGGAAGTTCAATCTGGACAGAGAGTAAGGAAAGCTGTCAATTTTTGCTGGTTGACATCAGGTAATCCTAATATAAAGATACAAGTCATTGTGGCCTCTACTGACGGGATCTACCACAAACATTTTGTGCATTATTTGAATGTAAGAAGGGCCTTATTCCATTTTTATTTAAAATAAACATGATGTACATTCTTCCTAGGGGAGAGAATGACAGAATCAAGGTATCAATGAGTGAATGGAAACAATATTTTTGGCCCTATATAAATATTACAGTGTGAAATAGATGTCAACTGTACATGTTTATTAGATTTCCGTGGATGGTATTCTGAAAATGGTGGTATCTTTAATTGGAAATGATGGTAATTGTTTAGAAAATATTGATACTTTGTAGCAAAGCTTTTTTTGCTCATTGTCCTCTTTCATCACATATCCAATATATGCCTTGATAGCTAGTCCTGCACAGAAATGAATTAATTCTGACATAAAAGTTAACATCATTTTCAGTATACCAACCCTGATTTGCTGTGTAAATGTTAGAGTAGTGTGATGATAGAAGTTTGGATCCTATACATGTACCTTTCATTGTGAGAATGTCGAATAGATTGTGATATTTCGATCTGACAACACTCTGTTGCTGGATTTCCATCAGTGTGACATGGTTGCTGTAGACCATGATTTAACCTTTTCAGGACGAAAGAACACTTTTTGTGTTCTGGTTCAATAATTTTTTATGCTAGGCTTTAAAAAAATATAGAAGATGCTTGAGGAGAAAGAGAAAAAAATTCTACACCAATTCTGACTGGTCATTAATAAAGTGCCACCTTTTGCTGTTTGTTACAGAGAATTTTTAAAAGGAAAATAATCATTGAAATTCTGAAATTGGCAACTCATTAAACATTTTAAAATCCTTAGTTTTCATGCAAATTGGCAACTTTTAATATTGTAACACACATTTTGGTGATAAAGATTTAATGTTGTAACATTATATTTAATTAGAATGTTTTACAAAGAGAATTAAAAATGTTAGTGTTGCCAGTAAGGAAAAGGAATAGTGATTGAGTATGCTGGAAAATAATTCCTGTCCTGAATGGGTTAACTGTATACATTGATGTCTAAATGATGTGAAGCAGTCTAGAGCGATCACATCATTCTTGTGCATATGTGTGATCTTGAACTTTTGCGTTACAATATTGATTGATTTTTTATCATGCCTGCTTAATGTTACCTTGCTTTATTCTATTGTGAATGTTCTTTCCTATCATCATGAAATTGATTATATTTCATGACTAAACCATCGAAATCAAAATGGAAAGCATTGATGAATATGTATGACATCATTATGGACTGTTATGAATGCTGATTCTAAACAATATTAAAGCTACACTGGAACAATTATCATGGCAAGCCTTTCGGATTTTATTACCTGCTTCAGCCTGATACTAGATTTTTTGTCTACCTTGTTTAACATTGTTTAAAATTGTTATCGCAAACATGCAAAAAAATTTAATGACGTCATGATTCATATTTTTTCAATCTATTTTGTTTAAAACTTTACAACACAGGAGAGAAAGTCTACTAAATTATTGAATACCATCTTTTACCAATGACTATTGGCAGATATTGACAATTGCCAATGATATTAACCCCAATGTTGCACTTTGCAGACCTTTTTCACTGATTAGAACTTTGTCATAAATGATACCTTCTTTGTACTTAAATGAGTGGTTTTGATTTTCTGTTTTTTATTTATTCATTTATTCATTTATTTATCAATGGCCATAGTAGTTGTCACTAATGGCAAAATCAGTATTTCTTGTTTTATTTTTGTAGGCCTTAAGTGCTTCTTGATAGATACTGTGCTTTTTTAGGTTTTCCTTGTCACGCATATTAGTATTTACAGGAAGTCTTGCAAGGCATTGGTTAATGTTGTGCTTTAAATAGTCAATTAAAAATATTTTCAAATTAGCTAACTTGTGTTAAATAATGTTTTTCTATCTAGGAAATATCAAAGAATGCAAAAAGTTTTGATGTTGTTCATTTACCAACAGGATATTCATATCCATACTTCTGGCAACAAGATTAAAAAAGAATATTCAATGGAAGTGATATGACAAATGAACCTTCCACTGTTCAGAAGTACTTAATGAGATTTTGCAGCCAAATATATTCAGATCTTCTGTGTACCTGGGCCAATTTTTAAAAAGTTTGTTAAGGATTGTGCAACTGAGATTAATGAACACAACATTGGCCAATGTCTTTGTAAGCGTGATCAAAGTGATATAGCTAGACTTCCTTGTAGACAATGTGTTGTCTGATGTCTTTCTTGTATCTTGTATTGCTTGCAACCTTCTAGTCCAAACAGGAAGATTTAAAGGAGCGAGCAAAGCGATTGCTCGAGTTAGCGAGGAAGGAAGCAGCTGTGAAGCGAGCCACTCTAAAGAGAGAACAGTCCCAACAAGATGGAGATACAACTGAGGTAGGAGCGATGACTTGATCCTTGGAAAACTAACAACAATTAACAAACTTTGCTTAGAATATTTGTAAAATTAAAAGGGAAAGCCATTGATTAGGTAGAATGATGTGAAAGTGCTAATATATAACTAAAGAGTGGCAATAGATGACAAGAAGGGGGAAGGTGCGGAAGGAGAGGAGGGTCAGGAATGATAGGACAGAATAGGAGGATAAGGCAGATAAGAAGAACAAGAAGATGAGCAGGAGGGGGAGGAAGAGGAGGGGGAAGAAGAATAGGAGGAGGAAGAGGAGGGGAAAAAAGTTGAGGAGGAGGAGGGGGAAGAAGTTGAGGAGGAGGAGGAGAAGAAGAAGAAGGGGATAGGGAATGGCGAAGCTGGAGTGAAGAAGAAGAAATGGAGCTTAAGTAGAAATTAAAAAAATGGAGGGATAAAAAGTGAAAGGAGTAGGAGAGAGGACAGAGTAAGTTTTAATAGCAGTTATACTTCAATGCAAGTGAATAACCCTAACTCTAATATCACTTTGGTTATATTGGCATGCCCGTATAAAAACAAGGTCAGAGTCACTTGGCTAAGATTCAATGAAATTCACTTTTAATTACAAAACAATCAGGATTTTAGCAGTGTATAAAATTGATTTTCAATTCAATCATATCATGCAATGATAAATCATAGAGTAAAATTTTGAAAGAATGTAACATTTTTCAACTCTTCTAAAGTACAGTATGATAAACACAAGTTTCTAAGTGACATCCATACACATACATGTACCTGCTGCAGCGTAATGATTTCTCACCTGAGAAAGATCATTCAACACTTGCTAAAAATTGGATTATTCTGGATTTTATAAGAAGTAAGAGATCCTTATTTTCTATTTCTCAAACATTGGCTTGTAATTGCCAGTTTGTGTCATTAAAGGGATATTTTTTAGGTTTTTGTGGGTTGATACAATGTTGCAAACATTGTTTGATATTTTAAAGATATTTTTGAGACAAGATTGATGTTACATGAATATATCATGTACCACATTTTAGCATTGCAAATATTATTTTTTACTGTTCAGGATAGTTTGATTCATATAAATATTGCATTTCTTTTTCCTCAAGAATTTGTCTAGTGTGTTTACTTATGTGCTTTGTCCAATTGCTGCATATGAATAGGATTAGTATATGTGATTGCAGTGCTTTGGTTTTGTTTTTTCTTAGTTTTACAGGATTACTTATTTATTTGGTTTTGTTTCGTTTTTTGTTTCTGTTGCTCAGATATAGAACATACATGTAGTTCACTAGAATAATACCAAATGTAAAATGCTCTCATTGGATATCAGTCCTGGAGAGATGCCCTGGCTTCTAATTGAAATATTCATCATTATCTGATCATTATATATATTGTTTACCGTATATTATTGCCATGATCTTTACTTTTTATTATTTAAAGGATATCAATATTATGACATTCTTTTTCATTGTTTTATTTATATTATTGATATGAATGTTATTATTGATAGAAATATCTGATTTTTTTTGCAGATCACATCCACATCGATTGTTATACAATCCTAACCCTCATTAATTGCTTACACTACTAACAGTATTATGAATGTGTTAAAAAAACATTAAAATGTATGTTGACCTCAACTTTACTAGCATTTTACTTTCAAATATATAGATTTGCAGTAAATTTTGTAATCCTTTTATGCTAATGAAAAAAAATTAGCTTTACAATTAACAACATGGGCTTATGATATCTTCATATCTACTTTTTATGCCCTACCTTAATGGTAACATATATACATCTTTAAATTATTTATCCTTCATTCTATCCAAGGAGGAGGAAAAACGAAAGGAAGAATTGAAAATAAGAGCAAGAAAGTTGATAGCGGAAGCACGAGGGAGCATCAATAAACCCCAGATCGAAGGAATTGATGAGATGACACAAGCTGTCAAAGAACAGGCGACGATAGGTAAGTGTGCTATTTATTTGTTTATTTATTTATCAATTCATTCAGTTTTATTTTTATTTTTCATTATTGAAACGTGATTTGCTGTTCATGTAGTTGTGTCCTAACATGGCCTGAGTTTGCGATTTTTTTTTGTAGAGGAGGTGATGTAGAGAACCTTTTATTATTTGATTCTAACTCACACTTATTTATATTTGGGATTGATTTTAATTTCTCAATTATTATGATATTTCCACCTTCGTCAATATAAATCTCATATTATTTCATTCTAACTTTGCGTTGGTTTTGATTTTTATGATATATGTGTTTTCCTCTTGATTTGGATTTGAATTGGATATTTCGACTATTTAGTAGTATAAAACGTGTATGTTTATTATTTTTGATATGTACTGAGCTACCATTATTCTATTAACTAATTGATAAACAATTCTTTTCAAGATGACACCATTTATATTACTTAGGCTAGGTTTCATAAACTTAAAGAGTTCTTGACTATGATTAATCTATTTCAAAACATTAGAATGGATTGCAAACAGAAACAAATTTCACTCATCAATGATTGTCATCGTGTTCTATCTTTGATATACCATTTTACGGATTTTCACGATTAGTCCTCAGGTTGTTAAAAAAAATCATGAAAAGGGATAATGAGTTAGTCACCATGGCGAGATACTAGCATTATTCCACTTTTCTCTCACACTCTTCTTCAAGAATTCTTCTTTTTTTTTTCCTCCTCACAAAGGTGAATTGGTAGGAGTGTATTGGTTCCCCTGGGGTTTACAATTGGCCAGAGTTTGCTTGCAAAGTACCGGGTACTTGTAACCGTTACATTTGAATAGGGCATCACTACATAACCAGCATTAGCCTCGTCAAATCGTCCAAATCTTATCAGATTTACGGAGGAGAATGGACGATCCTCTTTGATGGGAACGGAGCATTCTTGGATTCCCAGTTAAACCTCGGGCATTCCATCGACCAATTCTCAACCCCCGCGCTCCATTCAGAAAAATGGGACAGAAACTTTTTCTGGGGAAGGAGAAGTAAGAAAACGAAGCATTAGAAGAGAGACACTTCAGTGTCATCACGCACTTTTCGATGCGTCTCATTTTTCCCTTTTCCAACGAGCTTGTACTTTCTCTAGATCTATCTCTCTCTCTTTCTCTCTCCTTTTCATATCTATCTTATCCCTTTACCCTCTCTCTCTCCCTTCTTTTCTCTTTCTTTCTCATTCCTTTACATTTCTATTTTCTCTCTCTCCTTT
>BQKZ01000102.1:56921-71802 GCA_036244855.1 Temnopleurus reevesii | reverse complement strand
GACATTGACTAGTCGTGCTGGTCAATCCCTCTGTCCAATTGACCACTGGCTGGACTAGTCCAGATGGGTGGTGGTCTGTTGTGATTTTTTAGGGATGGTAATTTGTCGGTTGATTTCAGAAAGGGCAGCCATCAAAGTAACCCATGATATGATAAGCAATACATTCTCGATGGTAGGATTATGGCAAACATATATTGAAAGAGGTTTTATGGGAAATTTGTTATGCCCTCTGGTGTCTTATAATGGTATCTTAATTTTAATTCATTCATAAAAGATTCTCCCATCTGACATTCAGCCAAAGCCCCAGAGGAAATAGATGAAGCCAGTACCCCTGTTCTGTCCCTGTTCACCCCCATTGTCCATGTTGGCCCCATTTTACAGTAGAAATGTACAGTCAAACCTGTCTATAAAGACCACCCAAGGGAGACGGAAAAGGTAGTCTTTAACAGGAGGTGGTCTCTATAGACAGGTGGTCTCTATAGACAGGTCTACATTGTAATATGTGCACTCATTTACCCTCCCTCCATATGATTTTTACACTGCCATCTTGCTTTGATATTCCGCCAAGACCCCAGAGACAGTCCATGAAGCTAGGACACCTGTACCTTTTGACCCCCAGTGTCCCGTTTGCCCCGTTTTACAGTAATAATACAATTTAAACCAGTTCGCATTAGAATACATACAGTCTTCCCTTAGACCTCCATATCATAATAATTTTCCCCTCCAAACGATCTTTATACTGCCATCTTGCTTTGACATTCAGCCAAGACCCTAGAGAAAGTCCATGAAGCTAGGACACCTGTTCTGTACCTGTCGACCCTCAGTGTCCCGTTTGCCCGGTTTTACAGTAATAATACAATTAAGACCAGTCCACATTGTAATGCATGCAGTCTTTCCTTAAGCCACTGTGTTATGATATTTTTCCCCCTTTTATGATTTTTATACTCCCATCTTGCGTTGACATTCAGCTAAGACCCCAGAGGAATTGGATGAAGCCAGGACACCAGTCGGACAGACCAAGCCAGAGCTTCCTGATGCCGAGGAGAAGGATCTGGATGTGGAGAAGAATAAAGAAGGAACAGACGAATTACTGGATGATGAGGTAAATAACATTTCTCTTTTTGTTTTTACTTTCAATTCCTTTAATTCAGTATACAGGACTCTGATTAGAGACATATTTAATTATTTCAAATTTTAGACCTACATTTATATTAAGATCATCGTCAGGAGATAACTGACATTATACAAATTGGTGGGTACATGTATATATCTATGTATACAGGCCATCTTGAAACAACATTATTGAAGAAGTATATTGATTTGTTTTTTGTGTTGATGGCAAATGGAAATAATAGATTGGCATCATTTGGTATTTTGAGCAAAGATCAAACTTCTCTCAAACCACCTTGTTCTTGCTTATCAATCATCTCTCAGCATTTGGCTTTGCTTCTTGTCCTTAGGAATTGGATTACATTTAATGATTTCCACAGGATTCCTCATCACAGTTTCTTGTATTACTATAATTAGTACTACTGTAATTAATACATTTTCTGATGATCTACTAAGTGTTGATAAGCCCACCTTCCTGTCACTGATATTTCAAGATATCAAATATATTTATTTTCCAACTTGTATTGATTATATAAATATATTATGAAACTCAGAATAATCAGTGAGTTCTTCCCCTATTTATTGTATGAATTTACTAATATAATGGTAGCTTTGAGTCAACAGGGTGGTGTTTCACCAAGATACGAAAGACTTTACAAAGGACTGGTATCAGTTCTTTTGCCGAATGATCGCGAATTTTATGCGTATTACCCCTCTTAACGTACTCCAGTCTTTCTTAAAGTCATTTGTAGTTTTCAGAACGATTTGGTGAAACACTGTCCAGGTCAGATTTGTCATAATTTATTTGATTTTACTTCTATCTCTTGGGATCTTCAGAGAAAATGCAAAAATATTATGACTTTTTATGTTTTGACAATTAATTAGCTTTGTTGATGCACTTCACTATTATGAATCATGATGATATTATGTTTTCTTTTTTGATCTACAAGAGACTAGCAAGTACTCTGCCTTGGATCGAGAACAGAAAAGCAGAGTACAACAATATAAAATTCTGAACTTGCTTTCATTGTCATCACCATAAAAATGAATTCCATTGTAATGACTTATTATTCATCAATATTTTCCATTTTTGTTTATTAGGATCTGCAAGAGACGAGCGAGTGCATCCTTGACGAGTTCTCTGTTCTGAGAACAGAAGCAAATCGATGTAGGTTACAACAGTAATAATTCTGAACTTGTTTTCATTTTTATCACCATGGCGATTCAGTCCATTTATTTATCATCTTTTTTGGTTTATTAGGATCTGCAAGAGACTAGCGAGTACATCCTTGGCGAGTACTCTGCCCTGGATCGAGAGCAGAAGCAGATTGACGAGAGGGCAGCATTTGTGGAGAAGGCACTACGACAAGCCATGGAGGAGGGTCAGTATTCAAACATTTACAAAGTTTACTATCGTTTTTTAGTAAGTTGTGGTAATGCAAGAACATGAGCATTAATAGAAAATGAATATATTGTTACTGATTGCCCTGAGCTACAAATATATATATATATATATATATGCAGAACAATTTGTCAAGAAGAAAAATTAAAAATTATGATATGATAAACAAAAAAAACAGAAAGTGGGCTTGCAGACTGCAAAATTTTCATAATGTTCCATGTTTTATTCCTTGTGTTATCCAGACTGGATTGTTTTGACTTCTTAGAAAAAGGACAATTTCAGTAAACGTTGCATACCATAATTCAAAGCTATATGACTGAAGAAAATATATCAACTTTTTTTTATGAGGCAAAATTTATTATAGTGATATTGAGTTGGATAAGTTTGGCTATATTAATTCATCATGTTTCACAAAAAATGTCTTAGTTTGCAAATATGTTTAGATTTGATACACATCAAGGATAAGTATCTATTAATTGTGTCTTGCTTATAGATCAGCATAATTCTATTTGCTTGACCAAGTTTTATATGCGTTCATTTTTCAGTGCAAATTCAATATATTATTAGCAGTCAGTTCATATATCGCGGTATATGTCCCGAAAATATATGTGATTATAATCACCTGAAAGGGTTTTATGTGCAGGTATGTTTAGATTGAACAATGGAAAAAAAATTATAATCAATCCTCACATACCACAATGAATAAACACAAATAAAATTTGCCGAACAAGTTTTGATGTGCAAGTAATGGGCAGTAAATGTGACAGAATTCCTTCACCTGTGGATCCAAAAATAAGAAAATTACCAAATTCTCTGCTTTGTTTACCTATTAATGACTGTTTTTATAATGACTCATCTAAACATCAGATTTGATCACTCTTCTTTTCATTCTCCCTCTCTGGTCAAGGAGAGTTCCACAAGATCTATTCTTCTCCTGAAATTGTTCAGAAAAATACAGAAGAGAATCCTTTTCATACATTCTTTTTCTTCTAAATTAGAAAAAAAAAGAGAAGAAATATCTATGGTAAAACTTGTTTCGATATAATTGGAGGTTGGGTGTATTCTGAGTGGGTGCTTCACACTGGTACAGGTCAGTTTGCTTTTCATTGGAAAGTTGGGAAGCCATCGGCACTCTTTAAACCGTGCCTCTTTTTCAATGAAGAGTGGAGAGAACGAGCTCACTCAAAGGACTCTTCAATAGTCCATAGAGAGGGGCCTTGTATCCCCCCTATTACCTCCACCCCTATTCATTCTGCCCCTCTATGGGGCTAATTACCGCAATCAACCGGGCTAACGTTTCGGCTGGCCTTTCACATCCCCAAACTCCCCCCTCCAATTGACCTAAAATAGCTAATCCAGCAATTTGTGATGATAAATGCATGATGATTACATTCGCTCATAATTGGTATGTGTGTGGAGCAAGTAATGATTCCAGGCTCTTATATCCCTGTCAAAATGCACAAATTACTGCAGATTTTAGATGTCAGTGCTGTATCTTCTCCCAGAATATTGGTTCACCTGGAACATAATGCAGACATTTTCATTGAATGTATCGCAAGAAAATCTCTATATCTTAAAGCTACAGGTCATTCTCAATCCCCAGGAGGATGCTTTAACTTCTCTACCATAGAAGTCTTCCTATCCCCCTCAGGGCATCAGTAAAATGTTCCTTTTGATGCGTTGATCGCACTCTTATGTTAAGCTATTGCGTGATTTCTTTGCGCTTTCATGCTTAATCATTTAACGAGTAGGGAACGATTGTGCTTGGATCTCCTCTTTCTAATGTAATCCAATGATTAGGTGTCAAGGGAGGTATATGAAATCTAGAGGATCATATCTTGATGTATTTTACTTTAGATTGATCTTACTTAGAGCAGTACACATTACTTAGAAGTGGGTTATTTATTGGTTTTAGATTTGAAAAAAAAAATGATTATTCTATTCATTTTTGTGAAACACATATAATGAAAAATAGGGGTTTATGAACTTTTTAGCTGACAATTTCATAGATCCATCCTTTGTATTCACACCTTTTTTACTTATTTTCCCCACTTCTTTGTGATTAAAAATGGTTTGGTATTGGGAATTGTGTCCTTATCAACTATAAGCATTTTGTTTACAGAATATGTCTTTTTGTTTTTTCTCCCAGGTACGGATGATGAAGCAGCCCTGATGCAGGAGTGGTTTGAGTTGGTCAATAAAAAGAACGCCCTTATCAGACGTCAAGAGCAACTCAATGTCATGTGAGTGAAATTTGACTTTTCATGTTTAGTCATTTTATTTTTCATAATTATTGATGGAAAGTATTTTGTCAATTTTTAAATGTGGTTGTTACCTTTCTTACCCATTGAGGATGATTATGATGGTTATGATTATGGTTATGATTTTGATTATGGTTAGGATGATTATGATTATGATTATGATTTTATTTATCCTAGTAAGCCTCTGCATTTCTATTACAATTGTGTAAATTTATCCATTGACAAGTCCATTCTATAATGTTGATTGGATTTGTACAGGAACCACAAGGTTTTATTAGCAGCAGACCAGGTAAATTAGTAGTGGTTAGGTCAGATAAGATTCAGAAGACCACTTTGCTTATGACTCTCTCAAATGACTTTGTTGCCAGAGCTGTAGAATGGGAATTTTGAATTTTTAGAGCTGTGATTGGATAGCTTATAATATCAGGTCCAGTAGCTTTTTTATTTCAATTGAATGCAGTTATTTATATTTCAAGTAATATGTTATATTTGATTATTTTTTTTTTATTGTATTTTGTTCATGTTACAGGGAGAAAGAGCATGATCTAGAGAGAAGATATGAGATGTTGAATCAAGAACTCAGAAAGATGATGGAAATAGAAGGTATGTATTCCAGTGTACTTTTATAATTTTCATTCCCATCATCTCCATTATAGTTAAAATGAGTCACTGTCCTTGCCAACATTGTGAATTTTCCCCATCTTTTGTAATCTTAAAATATTTACCCCTCACAGTATTCTATTCTTTCCAAAGAAAAATATAGGATGAGGATGAGAAAAAAGAGCAGGAGGAGGAGGAGGGGGAGGTAAAGGGAGAAGTGGAGTGAGGAGAAAGGAAGGGAGGAGTGGGCGATGGTTGTAAGGAACGAAGCAAAGAATGTTAAAGAGGAGGGTAGGGAAGGGTGAAGAATGAAAAGAGGAAGGGGGAAGGGAGGGGGGAAGATATGGGAACGCAGGATGCGGGGAGGAGGAAGAGAAGTGGAAGACTTTTGGAAGGGGAGTTGAGGAGCTGGATGATGGGGAGGAGGAAATGGGTAAATGAGGATTTAGTGAGGAGGTGGTGATGGGGAGGCAAGGAGGGAGATGGACTTGGAAGGGAAGTGATGGTAAGGAAAGTAGTTGTAGAAAATAAAAAAAGTTTTGTGGATGATGATAAAATATAAACTGCAAATTAAGACAAGCATTGACAACCTTCATCCTCTTTCATGAATGACAGATTGGCAGAAGACAGAGGAGGAGAAGCAAAGAGAAGCCCTTCTTTTAGAAGATCTTGTGATCCTCGTGAACAAGAGAGACGAACTAGTGATGGAACTCGATGCTCAAGAGCGAGAGTAAGTACACAGCCATTCATATATACTTTCACTTTGCTTGATTTACTGAATGATGATTACCCTTTTGATGTTTTACCAGTTGCAAGATGATTTCAATGTGAAAAAGGCTGCGTATTGAATATATTTGTTGAAAATTGCTTGTTTATTTAGAAATATAAGATTATTCATATGGATATGATATTTCTTTGAAATAGCATGGTGTGGTAATATATGCAGAGTATCCAACTATAAGAGGATGAAGAAATATATGATTTTCTTGTGTCGCTTGTTTGATATTTTTGTCATTTTGCATAAAAAAATAGTCTCCATGCCATTAGTTTCTTTCGTGATAAATAATTACTGTATTTACAAATAATGACCAGCTTTTCCCAATTGACATTTGAAGCTGCCTTTTCAAGTGTTTTTGCAAATGTTGCAAAATGTTATTTTTCCTTTAATTTTCATTAAGAGTATTCCCTCTCTCTCATTATAAAAAAGAAGAGTAATCTATCTGAAGTTGTATTTGTCTCATGACCATTGAATCTACATAAAGAGAGAAACTCATTTGATGGATTATTTACATACCTTGATATTTCAAGATTTATCAAATAAATATTTCCTCCCGCACGTACACACACAATAATAAAAGGTGATTGCAGATGTACAAAAATATAATTTTTTTAATTTGAATTACATCAGTTGTCTGGGATTGAAAGATAGTTACAGTAAAATCTCCTCAAAAGCTTTCGAAATTAGGATAGTACAATTCTTAAGAACAAAGCAAAGACGATATCAAACTGTNAAAGAGTTCTTGACTATGATTAATCTATTTCAAAACATTAGAATGGATTGCAAACAGAAACAAATTTCACTCATCAATGATTGTCATCGTGTTCTATCTTTGATATACCATTTTACGGATTTTCACGATTAGTCCTCAGGTTGTTAAAAAAAATCATGAAAAGGGATAATGAGTTAGTCACCATGGCGAGATACTAGCATTATTCCACTTTTCTCTCACACTCTTCTTCAAGAATTCTTCTTTTTTTTTTCCTCCTCACAAAGGTGAATTGGTAGGAGTGTATTGGTTCCCCTGGGGTTTACAATTGGCCAGAGTTTGCTTGCAAAGTACCGGGTACTTGTAACCGTTACATTTGAATAGGGCATCACTACATAACCAGCATTAGCCTCGTCAAATCGTCCAAATCTTATCAGATTTACGGAGGAGAATGGACGATCCTCTTTGATGGGAACGGAGCATTCTTGGATTCCCAGTTAAACCTCGGGCATTCCATCGACCAATTCTCAACCCCCGCGCTCCATTCAGAAAAATGGGACAGAAACTTTTTCTGGGGAAGGAGAAGTAAGAAAACGAAGCATTAGAAGAGAGACACTTCAGTGTCATCATGCACTTTTCGATGCGTCTCATTTTTCCCTTTTCCAACGAGCTTGTACTTTCTCTAGATCTATCTCTCTCTCTTTCTCTCTCCTTTTCATATCTATCTTATCCCTTTACCCTCTCTCTCTCCCTTCTTTTCTCTTTCTTTCTCATTCCTTTACATTTCTATTTTCTCTCTCTCCTTTCCATTCTCTCTCTCTCTCCTATTTCTTTCTCTCTCCTATTTCTTTCTCTATTCTCTCTCTCTCCTTTTCCTTTCTCACTTCTCTTTCTCTCTCTCTCTCTCTCTCTTTCTCTTTCTCGCTATTTCTATTTCATTATATTTCCCTTTATCCTTCTCTATCTTCATTTCTTCTCTCTCTCATTCTCTCCCCCTTTCAATCTTCCTCTCTTCTTCTTTTGAGACCCGTACAAGCTACTTATAGGGCTTTATCCGCACTGCACAAAAGGGTAAGGAAAGGTGCACCAAGTTGTGCAAGTGAATAGAGTAAAGAGATTAGTTGTACTAGTGACTGAAGAAGCACTGTCGTGACGTTTCCTTCTATACCTGATTACTAGGCCTTCCATTTCAAAGAATCTTTCTCTTGTGTCCTTAAAAGATAGAATGTGCCCTTGGGAAGTGCCAATACTTCAATACATACATGACAAGATAAAGATAGCTGGGTTGCTAAATTGCTCTATTCGTTCTTAACCCCTTTTCTACTGGTCTGTATTGCCTTTAAAAATATTGTCAAATTTTCTGCAGGAAAGAGCAAAAAAAAATAAAGAAATTGCAAATATGCACCAAACATATTGAAAATCATGGAGATTTTATGTGAATTCATGACCTTGATTTTGTGTTAATTTGGTCTAATATCAGAATGGTCAATTTTTTCCTTTAGTGTTTTTTTTTTTGTTAGTTGAAGTAAAATCAATCTTATGCCAGATTCATATAAAGCATGTAAGGATTTTGCAAAATTGGTACTTCCAGAAGATTTTGCATTGTTTCCCCATCATAAATAAAATAATTGTCCCTTATTCCTCTAGGAGCATACAGGGACATGCCATCAAAGTTTTCTTTTTTCCCCTTTTACCTTGAAATATAAACTAAAAAAAACAGCTTTTGTGACATATTTTCTCAGTTATGTGTGTTTTGAAAATATTTCAGTAATGTAGTATGAGTCAGAATATACTGTAATAAAGATGACATTTAAAAAGATGATTGCATAGAGAATACAGCATAATTTAGTAAATTGTGATTTATTGATATTTGTTTTATTGCACGTTCTCTTTTGTTATCGTATACAGTTTGTACACTTTTTTGCATTGAAAGCCCAAATACAGTTCTGGTAAAATTGGAAAAAAGAGAGAAACTTTAAAAGATGGATTGTGTAACTAGATATAATTGTGTATAGATATGTTGCATTGAAATTTTACAAATTTTATGTAATCTTTTAGGTAAGATTCTGATAGAAAATCTTCTAAAAGAAGTCGCTGGCCACAATTATTACATGTAGATCCCCCCCCCCCCCCCAAAAAAAAAAGAACATCTTGCAAAGAATTGATTCATGAAACGAATTCCTGAGAAATATATACCGGGTATGTTATGATATGATATGATTAATGATATTACTAAGAAAAATGATTATATCTTAATCACATCGGTACCAAAACTACATTTGAGCTTCACAAATGCTTTGTAAACTCACATGCTAAATTCTGTTTGCTTTTTTGATCGATATGTTTGATCTTTATTTTTGGATTTCTGTTTCTTTTGTGTTTTCTTTTTCTTAATCCATGCTGACACAGTGTTCACAATTGAAATAAACTAATTAATTATTTTTTACTTAATTCTGAGATGTTATTTTTAATATACTTCTCTACTTCTTTTTCACCATCTAACACATCTTTTCAATTTTGTTTTTAGTAATATTTTGTTCATGGTTAATTTATTTTGTATTGTTTACATGAAACCAACTTTGATTTTCTGTTATCCCCGTATATTCACTGCCTGCCTTAGGTCTTGGTTACAACTTTTATCAGTATGGTCAATTTGGTAAGATTTTCATTAACACGACGCATGTTTTTTCCGTTGCCAGTAATTTTTGCTTTAGTATTCTATTCACTAAGCAATGTGAACATGTGTAACCTCTCTCACACTGTCCCTCATGCAGCATCTTGTCAGCTGAAATAGCAAGTTTTTACCCTTTTTTACTCAATATGCCTTCCAAGTGAACATTTTTACAGCATAGGAAGATTCAGCCGGGTGTTCATCCTATTGGTGATACATTAAACACTGGGTCTGTTGCAGAAAAAATTGCTTTGATTAAACACTGGAAAATCAAACAAACGAATAAAAAAAGTTTGAAGTTAATCCGACAAGAAATAAGAAAGTTATGAATATTTCAATTGCATGATTGAACAGTGGTTTTCATAAATTGCTGTACGTCATACGTCATAACACTTGACTTTTGGTCTCGTGTCATGACATATGTCATGCACTTCCCGTCAGTAAACGTATTATAACTTATTGTTTTAAGAATCCATTTTAATCCATTAATGGTAATTTGTTTGAATCTTCAAAAGGTTGAATCAATAAATATATCTGTGCCCATGTATATATTGACATAAAACATTGAAAAGGGTGAGTTGCCAATCGGCATGACAACCGACTGTTGAGTTGAGTTGAAATGTTGAGATATTCATAAATTTCTTATTTATGGACCGATTTGCTTCAAACTTTGTTGATTTGTTCTTCTGATTTTTCTTTTTTGATCCATGCAAGATTTTTCTTAGGCAGACCCAGCAATTAAGAGCATAGGGAAAGAGATGGAGCATTAAACTGTTACAGTCTTCAATTGATCCATTTTGAATCTGCCGATGCTGCACTGATTTAAAGATCTAGTTCTGATAAGGGTTGTTTGGAAAAGGGATGTGCCTTTAGCTCATCAGCCATTTTTTTCTCATGGAATGTTTTTTCTAACTTTTATGTCAATTCATGAATGAAATATAATAAAAAGTAAATCATCATAATCTGTGGTAATATTAGCATAACTTATTAATAGTGTTTTTGCATGTACACCATATTTATGGGACACTAAACACAGGTATATGGGTACTAACATTTGTTCATTTTCACAAAAAGGGAAGTTTTCATCATTTCTTGTCTCACAGAAAACTACCACAAAATTCTGTAATGACTAACATTTTAAATAACCTACCACATTGTATAACAGATATTTCATCTATTTATTTTTTCCTTGAAAGTCAACATTTATGTTGATGTTTTTTTAATGAAATATAATAACTTCTCACAGGATTTAAAGACAACTTTTTTCTCAACTGAAAATAATCAATATAATGTTATGTATAAAAATTCATATTTTCTGATGTGACCGTAAAGTTGCTGACTTATCCAAGATAATGTTATGAAATACTGTTGAATATTATGCCAAGTTAACATAATATAAAAAGATTGATGTCACATTTTAACCCTTTATTGTGAGAATGACCATACTTCATTAACTGAAGTATAATTTATATCAATTTGATTAGTACATGGTTTGCAGGCATTAACATTAATGATTCATATATATTTTATTGATATCTAAATGTATGGTTACATGCTTTGAAGGATGATTTACATTTCATTAAGTCTTGATGCTGTTCAGAGAATATAAATGATTGTATGTATATGATGTAATTTGTCCGACCAGAGTTGTATGTTAGGAATTGCTCATTCATGTACAAATGTTTGAGTCATTGGAAGATTTCAAGTCAGCGTTAATTGCAGCTAATGTTTTGGAGCAAGGTGCAATCTCAATATTGAGCAATATTTAAAATTCACCTACCCTGCTGCATTTTAATAATCTGTGTTTAGTTTAAAATGATAATCTCATGAACAACCTAGAATATTCATAGATTCTTATTCAGGGTAATAGTTGTGATTGCCTGATGATTGCTGTATAATTAGATGGATTGGTATAAGAGGATTTTCATCACCTTGTCAATTACTTCGAAGACGGCTTGAAGAAACAATGTCATTTATTGTGTGTGACATGTATTTAATTAGATTGTGTATTAAGCAAGCAGGGACGCAAATGCGTGATTCTCGCTCATCTTCGTGTTCATTTGTTTTTGTTGATTCTGTAAAAAATTTCTTTCAATCTCTGTCTTAGATTTACTCTGTCACTGTATATTTTCCCTTCCACACACATACACACACACACACACACACACACACACACACACCCTCTCCTCTCTCTCTCTTTCGCTCTCTTCATTCTCTTTTTCCCATTCACCTTTTTTTTCCTCTCTCTCTTTCTCGTATTCCCTCTTCATCCCGCTTTCCCTCTTCCGCCCTCTCCCCTGCTTTCTCTCCATCTCTTTCCCTGTCACTTGTCCATCCCTCCATCTTTATCTTTCTCTTTCTCTATCTTTTCATCTCTCTCTCTCTCTTTCTTTCTCCATCTCCTTTTCTTCAACTTATTTTCACCTTAGGTAATCCCTTCAGTTGTAGCAAATATGCCTGTCAGATCTCATTCTTCACTTTGTGGTAATGCAAATAAGCTTTGCTGCTCACTTTATTATGAGTTATGACTTTTGACTCTTCATTCAATAATTTTGTTTACCTTGCCAGAGCACATTTTGATTAAATTATTCTTATTAATCCCTTGAAATGATGACAGTTTCATTGTTTTAGTAAAATATCCTTGTATTTTATAGAAATATCTAGAAATGAATTTGTCGACACTAAAATCCTCTCAATGTGATTTTTCTCTTGCAGATGTTTTGCACAGCCCTTTTTCTGTAGCAAAATCTTTGTCTTAGATTAGCATTTTCTATGCCTTTAAAGGATTGTTCTTTTAGAGAAATATAGAGAAAAACAGAACTTTTTTCTGTATCACGATCCGATGGAAAGGGAAATAGAATAAAAAGTAGAAAGAGTGATTGTTGTTTTAGATGCAGCCTCTCTAAAACACTGAAAATTCAAATTTGTGTTGTTGATTCAATCATATCGCATCGTCCTAATCGGTAAGATGGAATAATCATGTTCATCTGCAGGAGGAAATTTTATGCATTCAACTGGTGTTCAATAGGTCTAATGCCCTCTATTATAGAATTTATATTTTAAGATTTATTATTTTATTCACAGAAAAATCTCCTATAAATGAAAGACTGTTTTATTTGTCCATTTTTCACCTCATAGTTTTCCAGCTCTGGCTTTTGGTAAAAGTCTTATAGTGATATAAGACACAACAGTAAAAGAGTTTCCCAAGAAATTGAATTTTTGACAATGTTGTAAATGTATGGTAGTGAGGAAAGTGATATAAGATATGTAAGCTGCTATTAAATTCGTTTTTATTTGTATTCAATATGTTATTTTGCACATTGCAAATAATGTACTCTTTTGCATAAGTATTATAGCAAGGGGTAATTGGAATTATTAATATGATCCTTAAGGGTAGAAAATGCTTAAGACCCGGTCACATAGGGCCCCCGGAAGCTACACGATTCACCTCGACTCGTTGTTCTGAGGCAGTTAACTGTGAAGTTACAAAGAGTCGGGGTGAATCGTGTTGCTTCCGGGGTCCTATGTGACCAGGGCTTTAGGTAATCACATGATTACAAAATTGTTATGGAATTTATGGTGCTACTGTATGTCATGTAATCAGTTGCTTGAATAAGGATTGCGGTAGCACCATGTGATGTGTAGGAATATCCTTCAAGAAATAGTCCTGAAAACGCCTGAGCAGGTCTTGAGAAGACAGATGAAGAACTTACCCATGCTCAAGTGAAGAATACACTTTTAAGTAGTGAGAGAACCTGATGTGCAGACAATCGCAAACCCTAATCAAATGATTACCACACCACGCAAGTTCTAAGATTTGTTCACTCTTCAGAATGTTTTGCATTTTTCTGATGGGCATGAATTCAACTCATAATATTGATACCATTTGTACTCATAGAGAATGCTCTTCATTTTACCAAGAATATATTACTCTTCTCATACATGCCTATCGCAAAGTCTACTCATATGTTTAGGATGATTTGAAAACAACAAAAAGACAAATAGAATAGTTTAAATACTATGAAAATATTTTACTCATCAGGATTTGGCAAGTTTCATAATGAATATGTACAGGTTACATTATGAATTCCAAATTTGGCAAAGTAACATAAATTTATTTATTAAATGATATTTAGTTCAAGTATTCCAATACATAGAGGTTGCATGCAATACCTTTCTGAATAACAAATAAATTTTGTCTTCCAAAACAAAGATTGCAAATATTTATGTATATATCAATTAACATTGGTTTGATGTCAATACACACTGTATGTAGTCTGCCAGAACAGACCCTTGGGGTTTCGTTGTGCGCACACACAGAGAGTGATACAGGGTATGCATTGTGTGTGATGTAGTCACACAATATGCATACCCTGTATCATGCTCTGTGCATGCACACACCAAAAGTTTAGGGTATGTGCTTGCAAACTACACTGTATGCATGAACATTTAATGCTATATTAATAGAGTGATTTACCACCTGAAAAGAAAAACATATGCATGTAAGCAGTTGGCCAATGTAAACAGGGTTAGAAGATTTCTGAGCTTAATTTAAATTATGATACCAGAATACAAGCATCATAATTTATATCTGTGAACAAACATCTTTACGTATCAGAGGATGATGCAAGAAAGGTATGATTTGTCGCAAATCAGATTACAAATCGCATTGTTTTTTCTCAGGTACAACTTGCAATAAATCAAATTCTTCTTTAACATCATAAGACAGAGACTCAGAACAACAATGAAACATATTCTAATTATATATCAGTTAATTACTAAGTATTGCACTTTTTATGTAATCATCCCTATCACAGTCTTTGCAACTGCTGTAATGAAAAGGCTGGAACTATTTTCTCCCTGTATTATCAACCCCAAACTTCCCTTTTGATATACCCACCAGGCCTTCTGAGATTGTAGTCATAATGGTATTACTCTACTAAATAAAGCCATCATTGAACATGTATTAGCAACCATTGAGGGTTTTTTTTTTTTTTTTTACATAAGTAATAGCTTAAAAAGACACTAACTCTTGAATTTTCCCAAAATTTATAAAGGAGCTTCATTCGATGTTCTATTGCACCAATATTCTTATCATTCCCATTGACCTAGGTGAAAAGACCGGAGCAGATGGACAGGTCGTTCTGGCCAGCCCTGACCAACCCTCACCAGCGGTCACTCCTGATGATAATCAGCTGACCAAGGGCTTGGCCAAGGGCAACATAGCGGTCAAGACGTCCCTCCAATCCTTCACAAACTTGGTCCAGCCAGTCCAAAGAAAAGGTTAGCCTTTGAAGAACATTTTTATGATGATGCTCTGTGGATGGTTATCTTTAAATGCCATGTGGTC
>BQKZ01000102.1:14584-24677 GCA_036244855.1 Temnopleurus reevesii | reverse complement strand
CATCATCATCATCATCGTCGTCGTCATCACCATAATCATCATCAACACCATCATCATCATCGTCATCATCATCATCATCGTCGTCGTCATCACCATAATCATCATCAACACCATCATCATCATCGTCATCATCATCATCATTGTCGTCGTCATTCATCATCATCATCGTCGTCATCACCATCATCACAAATAACATCAACCCCCCCCAAAAAAAATATTGACATTATTTCTTAGTCCATATCTCATTGGCTCAAAAGGTGTCTACGCTTGATTTGTCACGGAAACAATCAGTGGCCATCTTTCTTTAGAGCTGGGACCCGATTTGTTCATCTGTAATAATCGCAATCCTTCGGGAAATTAAGCCGGTTGCATTGATTTCTTCCACGTTATTCTTACAACACCTCACGTCTTCACAGGACCTGTCACATATATTGATGAAAATCCTATGTGTGCCCGGCGTTGTTGTGTGTATTTTTTAAGGTTGGGGAGGGGAAAGGCGTCACTCCCCAATGTGCCAGTGGGTCAGTCTTATAATATAGTTTTATATTATAGTTGGGGTTTTGGGTGTTTTTTTTTTGGGGGGGGGGGGCTTGATAAGCTCATTTGCGGTCCAAAATGGGCCTGCTTCGTCAAAGTTTGATCCCCCAACAGTCCTGGTAATGAAACTAGTTAAGCAACCGGACGTGGGTTATACGTTAGACAAATTATGTGCGTGTGATCAATCATTGAGACTTTATTCCAAATACTGCATTGATTTTTTATGTGTGTGTGTGTGTTTGCGTATGGACTTGAGTAAGAGAGAGCATGCGACTGTGTGAGTGAAAGAGAACATGTGAATGTGTGTGGGTGTGAGTGAGAGAAACAGTGGGTGTGAGTGTGTTTGTGTGTATATATATACTGAGTGCATGAGTGAAAATGTGTATGAGTGTTATGTGAGTGAGAGAGAAAAGGAAAATATGAATTCAAATGTGTGTGTGTGTGTGTGTGTGTGTTTAGATAGCTGTGTGTATAGGGACGAATAAATGAGAGGGAAATAGAGCGAATGAGTGTGTGCGTGTGTATGTTTTCTAGTGATAGGAAAATGCCGTATTTGTTCAAAGAACATTTTAGTAACCAGCCAGCTTTATCCTATTCTGCTAAATTTGTTTTCAAAGCAAACTATAGATGTATTGCAATGGTCTGTAAATAATCTGAATGTTAACAAAAATGACACTAAAGAATCTGTAATGCAGAAGTGGCGCCAGTATCTATTTTTATAATATTCCCGATTGGGTGCTTCATGGCATCACAAAACAAATCACAACATAGATTCAGAATTGTAAACATGTGTACAAAATGAAGGAATTAATGTTTACTATGATTTAACCATTGATTCAGTAGTCACTCGCTGTTGATTTAAACGATTTTTTTTCTTTAATCCGCCATTTTATTTCGAACAACGCTACAAACGGGCGAATAGGAACGCCTCGCCGGGAGGAATAAGGACAAAACTGACTAAATTTGTTTACATCTTCTCATATTTTTCCGTTTACATTTTTTCATATTTCCAAATATTGGAAGGTCTAGTCCATCTCGTACAAAATGATCCTATTTAATTGGCCACTTTCCTCATGTATTCAAATTTAATATAAAGAGAACTGCTGAAACTTCAAATTTATTCACGTTTGTTACAACACGAACTTGTATTCTGTCAAAATATAATGAAAGTACAATAGTCAGAATGCTACTTGCGTACGTTAACGTTGATAAGTTAGACAAACATTGTAGCTTGACCAACCTAGCAACAGCCACTGCATGCTATCCACATTCATTTTTTTGAAATATGATCATTTTAGGTGAACAAATAGCTTGTCAATGTGCGTTTTACAGGGAACAGAGCATTCTACGAAAATATAGAAGTATTACAGAATTATCAATTACATATTTTAAAAACATTTTTAAAACATCAGAAAATTCGAATTTTACAAGATTGCTCCATTGCTCCCCCCCCCCCCCCGTTCGTCCCATTTTACCGTACTAAAAACTACGAAAGTTGTTTGACAGAACAATTTTCGGGAAATAAAGTATGGTAAATCCATCAATAACACAATTCCGATACAGTTGAATAGGGGTGTGGGAAAGGTGGGCCAAGGGAGTTGTGAAGTGTAATTTCAGGGTTATTCAGCTCGGATTTACAGGGGTGAAATAAATGTATAACGAGTTTCATTCACCGTGAACAAACATAAAAGCGAGAGCAATTTCAAAGTGGTGTGGGAAGGGGTTTCACATCTTCTCGCTTGTCCGTTTTTTGAGTATTTTTTTTCTCTTCACAAGAAGGTCAAAATAAAAGCTTTTGTGTAACCGTTAATTAAGCCGCGGATTCCATTCGAATTCTGCTCCCGTAGAGAATACAGTCAGGAAGAAAAGACGTTAACAAGATAGGTAGCCTACTTAAGCGCTATTGTTCAGCATTTCTATAAGATCCGGAGGGGTTTTGTGATGTGGTAAAAGAAAGTGGGTGCATCGTGAGGTAATATCCCGTAAAGTTTGTTCGTTTTTTCCATACCTCTTTAGTTCGACGGCGATGCCCTTTTCTTCTGCTTCTATACCCATCTTCCTTTTATTTCGTATTATTCATCGTCTTGCATTCATCATTACGTCATGCGTCACTGACTTTTCATCTCTATCAGTGATTGCGGACAGGAAGTTATCACTCCATCAAATATCACATGGGAAAATAAGGGTACCAGTGGGAGTTTAAGGAAATTTGGGGAATGCTTTGACAATTATAATGCTTAAACACCGTTTTGAATCCAATGTGAACAGATGTAACAATACTGTTGTGATTCACCATATTCACTTTAATGTGGTGAAAATCTACCATGGTTCTATGATGATGTATAAAGCATTGCATGACATGGCACCTGAATATTTAAAACAAGATTTACAACATGTCAGCACTATACATGATCACAGCACAATTTGCTGTTAGGGATACATTGCGTGTACCAAGATTTAGGACAGACACATACAAACGTAGTTCATTGATATCTGGAATTACTGTTTGGAACCAATTGGAATCTTCTATTAAAATGTTGCATACTTTAAACAGTTTCAAATACTCTATGAAAACGTTATTGTCTACATTGTAAAGTGTGATATAGGGGGATAAATTTTATCAAATCTATTAATTCCAGCAAAATTATTAATTCATAACTTCCCCTCTTGTCAATGTACCTATTATTATTATTTATATTTTTTTCAATTTGAGTATTTAACAGTTGTCAATGCTATTAGTATTTGATTTAAGTAGCCTATAGTAGCCTATAGGGATACTGTTGTACATTTGTATATTTGTATATATTGTTATATTTGTTGTTTACAAACAGGGCCTCATGGAAGACCACCAAATTGGTGAAATGAGCCACCCTGTATAAATATCAGAAATGAATAAATGAATAAATAAATAGATAAATTAGCATCAGTTTACAAGAGAGAAGAAGAAGAAGAAGAAGAGAGAGAGAAAGAGAACAAAAAAAAACACACACACACACCAATCTCAAATAATCCGTGAATACTGATACATCTAGACATAGCGCTAAAAAGATATAAATTATTTTGATTTTACACACAAACTTTTTTTAAAAAGTATATATTTTCAGAAATTATCGAATTATAAATTAATTCCTTTATGATAGAAAAATACATTTGTGAACCCCCCGACAGACAGACAGACAGACAGACAGACACACACACACACACACACACATACACACACACCCCACATCACACATCTACGCATTATGCAGGGTCATATCGTTATACATATGTACTCTATCCACTGAAAAACAATGGTAAAAGAATTCTTTTTTTTCACAATTGGGCCATAATATTGATATTTTCACGGTACATTTCGATGACAGAATATTACGTTTTCATTTTTTCTTATATCAGTCTGTAGTGTGCGTAAGTAAAAATTGTGGCACATTTAAACAAATATTTATGACTCTAAACTCACAGCAAAGCTTTTCAAACTATCATCAAATTTCATCTGAACGGTAGTTTTAATTATAAAGTGCTTGCAATAAGTTTTCTGCACTTAGTATTTGAAAAGAAATGAAAGTGATTCAGATTACAAAGTTGTCAAATTATACACTTTCCATAGTGAAGTGGTCATACTTGAGTGTACGCCTTGGCTGCCTGAGAGTTGAGTGAACTTGCTACGGGCTATTACTTGTCATGCACCTTTACAGCCATAGACAAAAAAAAAAAAAAAAATCTTCCACTCTCTTCTTTTTTATTTCCTTCTTTATTTCTTGAATGCCTTCACTCAGTGGGTCGCCCCGCTGCCTAAACTGAAAGGGTCATCTCAGGCACTCTTCAAACTTCTCCAGACAGAACAATACCCCCTTCCACTCTTCAATGCTGCCCAAGAAAACCTCATTTTACCAGACGTTAAAAAAGGGATCTATTCATGATCAGTGAATTCATGCATTTCTAAGGTTTTTGGCACCATCATGAAAGTGAAATCGGGAAAGGGGATTCTCACGACTTTTCATTTATTTTTTGTCGCCTATCCATCGAATAATGGCGCGAAGGGAAAGTGAGCTTCTTGGAATATTTCATTTCGACTGTCAATAACTTTCCATTTTCACCTCAAATCAACATTTTAAAATGTTGTGAATCCCCCTTCCCCCGAATAGAATCGTGTAAGGGAAATTTACTTTAGCTGATTTTAAACACAGAAGCATATTGAACTATTTGTTATTCATTCTAACAGACAATAGAAATTGAGAAGAACAGGACCATAAAAAGAGTATCAATATTCAGAGTTTTAAAAAAGTATATAGACATATATATATAAGAAACTTCAATTGATGCAATTTTTTTTTTCATTTGACAAAGAAAATGTTTGAAAGTTAGTGTGATTTTTGTTGTAATGATCATCATGTTTTGGTATCATTATCATGATTATGTTTCATATTTTTCTTAATAGAAATAAAGAATACCAGGCATGATGTTAAAGAAAGAAAAATTATACAGATGGGGTGGGGAAATTGGCATGAAGAACGTCGAAGGTGTTAATTTAAAACCATCCCAGTACCTACAAATTCCGGACAACACTGACTGAATTCAATGTTTATACAATGTAAGAGCAAAAGTTTGTCAGTGTTTGACACTTCATATTTCATTGAAATCACAGTCCAAACTAAAAATGATCATTGTATATTATCAGAAAGCAAAAACCTGACAACTACGTAGAGTCTATAAATAACCAAAACTAATAATACACAACAAAACAGTGCAAATGAAAACAGAGGAAATATTGTCTCTTAAGCTACAGCATGTAGCCATGCTTTTATACGTATGAAAGTATATCTGTATCAAATTATCAGCTTTAATTATCTGTAGAATGACATGTAATTTGACATGAGAATAATTTTCTTTAATGCCAATAAAAGTAATTGACCACCTCAACAATCTTAATGTATGCGTTTTCATCTATGTCAAGAGCCGACTGGAGTGCATTTTATTGTTCATTCTCAATAATCTTCTTTCTCTAGTTAGTATTCTTTTTACCACTGCATTTTTACTACTTAATCGGTAAGTTTATATCAAAACATGAGGCAATTCTAGTTGGAATAGAATTACCATAATTGCAGGCCCGTTTCTGAAGCTTTATTCCCCGTGAAATATATAGTACCTCAAAAGGAATACATGTACTAAGTTTTGTATCCATGCAAGTGAACTTTTTTTTCCACTAGACTCACCAGTTCATTGTAAGGGTTTGACTAGGGAGTTTCTTAATTTGTCCACATTGTTGTCCCTTATTTTTATAATGTTATATACATTTCACAGTTCCCAAGAGGGCATCTTTTCGGTCGATTTTATTTATACTGGACAGGGCAACAGCTTTGAAAGTATTTTCTGACAAACAATAGTTGTAGAGCACACAAGCAAAAAGTGATTGGGTAGAAAAAGGCCTTCCCTTCTTCAAAGCAGCTTCATAAGCAAAAAGTGTGTGTGTGTATGTATGTGTGTGTGTGTGTTATCACCATTTTTATTTGTTTTTATACACAACATCTGTCAGATTGTAGAAGGGTGTGCGTTCACACACTTTGCAGCCCGTCTATATCCACGCCTTTTAATTGCTGGAGAAGTCCTAACCTTTTAGATATGGTAAAATTAATATTTAAACATGCTGGATATCCAAAAGTGTAAATTTAGCATTCTTGAAAGGTTATCATTCTTCTAATATTTTTTTAATATAGATATAACATTTTAGTTGTAAGGGTGACCCGAATCGGAATCTATTGCTTAAAAAGTTCATCGATTTGTGTAATCTATTATACGGGGTTTATGATCATGAATATTGCTTTCTACATCCCCAAGTCTGCCAACTGTGCACTGTAGTAGACACCCTAGCTATCGGGGACTGGACTAAAACTTAGTACTGGCCCACAATTAGCTTGCCTGAACTCGAGGGTTGGACTTTAACGAGTTTAGTTTCAGCGATTCACGATTGATCTTCAGCGTGCGCGCACTGTGTGTGTGTATGTGTGTGTGTGAGGGGGGGGGGGGGGTGGGGTGGGGTTAAGTGCGCTAGACCACCGATGTTAGGGGCACCACATTTTAGAGGGGCGCTACATTTGCCTTGACCTTAAAATTATGATCTGTTATGAGCATACTAGGGATATTCCATTCGGCCAAAATAATGTGAAGTTAGATGTTTCAATTATGTAGTCATACAGTCGGGTACAATTTGGACGCGCTTTGAGTAAACTTGATGTATCATTTATGATACAGAGTATAGATTAAAGGATATAAACTTCTTGACCGTGGAATGATGTAAATTCTCGCTATTGCGTGTAGCCCATATCAAGCGATATCCCCTTCCGATACCGATATCACGTGTTTCGTATATGGAAGACCTATTTCCGGTGCACAGTTCAAGTACAAACATCATCGCAAACTTAATTAAATCTAGTGATATTATTACTCCTATATACACTGTGTTCAAAATAAAAGACGTTCTTAAAGCAAAAAATGAATTTCCCTACTACCCAAATGAAGGAGATAGCTTTAAAAAGATTTTAAAAAAGACAAGATAAGACAAGTTATCCGTGGTTATGTATTTTTACCGGAAGTTGCCGAGCCAATATTCAGAGGCAAAATGATTATGGCGCCACACCTGTACATATTCACTGATATTCGCAAAGCCATATAGGAAAGGGATAAATATGAAGATGCAAACATACAAGTGATTTTCTCAACAACGCGACGTTATATACTGGGTTTTATATAGAGATATCTAAACCTATGGGTTAAACTTGTATTTCTACATTTTGACTTCCAGTCAAAATACAAACTGTATCAATATTCATTAATCCTCTTAGGCGCTTGTGCCAATATGTATAGATTTGTAATCCCATCATGAATTTATAGCCATTAAGCTCTAATCGCCTCTAATTTGGGATTATGGACAACTTCAAAATATTAGTGGACGACCTAAAAACCGACACATAAAACTGTCGAGTGTTTGTTATGAGAGACATCTCCCGTGTTATATTGTCAAAGTTTACATGCGGATAGGCATCAATTCAGGTCCGATTAATAAATATGAAGCTTTAGAAATCGACAATTTATGCGTTGGAGTTTGTCATGTCGTCAATAGGTGCGCGTTGGAGCACAATAATTCGGAGACAAAATATGATTGTGGTGAGATTCTTTTGGTGGGGTTTGGAGTCGGAGTTTGGAAGAATGGGGGAATGCTAAAATAAACTCCTTTTTTAGATCCACAGGTGTGCTGGGCTTGTTGGAGTTGTGTAGAGATTGCGGTATAACCTCGTTTAATGAATGGCGAAATTTGATAGAAAACCATTCTACAGGCGTTACTATTATGATATGTCGACAGAGCAAGAGTAAGCGAATTCTCCAAGCCACAGTCATGACAATACCAGCTAACTTAAAGGCCGAGATAGGTTGGTTCGCAATCCCCGTGGTTTGATCGTCTAACTAGGGCTTCTGGCCTTTTCAATCGATTTAATTTGATATACCCATTTTACCTTTCCATTAAGTATAAAATGTTTTCAAGATTGGATACATAAGTGGTCATACATCGGTCTCGGGGATGAAATTATCAAGTTGAGGTTTAAAGGCGTTATGGATGTCTCTAATAGTTTCACTACTTATACGATCAATATGAAATTTAACACAACCAAAAGTAGCTTCTAACATTCGGAATTGTCAAGAAATAGAATTTACGTTCACTAAAAGATAAACGTTAACCTGTCCATCTCATGATTTCATGTGCGTATGTACCATAAAAATAAAAAATGTATTATACTATATTATAACTGTCTTGTAATTTGTAATTGTAATTTCTTGTAATTTGAAGTATTCTTCAAATATTTAAAGGGGACATTATCATGTTTATTGCATTACGATGTCCATCCGAAATTCTTAAAGTAAAGACTGAAATAAAGTCTTTAAGATATCACCAACAACATGTAAGACCAGAAAAAAATAACGAACTTCCTGATTGGTCGTTTCTTCTCAGCTCTATGAATGCACGCCCAGGGCGCATTGAATAGCTGTCTCGAATTGAATGAACGGGTGGCTCATTGAAATCGTGCCGTATACCACCGGCCCGTTTCCGATTTATAAACTGAGGGGTGCAGATTAACACCCCTATACTCCACCATTTCCACACTCTTCTTCGTCGCAAAGTTTAGGCATAATTCTGTGATCTTCAAGTCGGTAAGTTGAATCTAGGAAATGCATATGATTGTTTATGGTGTATGTGTTACTTTTAGTTTAATGAGTTTATTTATTACCATCAGATATATGTTACTTATAATTTATCATAATGACGATTGTGCTACTTTTTGGATGTTAGTGAATTCATTCTCGATGCAGCTAAAGATTGTGCCTGATCTTCGGCGGTGGAAGTCGTTAAGATATGCTCGGAGCAAATGTAATACCACCGCTGTAAAAATAACTCTCTCTGGTAAACCATAAATATAAAATGTATCTACCTGTTTACTGTTGAGAATCTATCTAAGATATTAAATAATTTCTAAATATTTCTGAGAAGCTTAACAAAGTTGAAGCCATGCAAAATTTCCGACCTCCGTATATAAAGATTACATCCAAGAATATCACTGCACTGACTATTTTGTCCTCATTTCTCTGCAACTCTGTCTCCGTTTCTTAGCATATTCCAAGAACTGCAGGCAGAATTAAAGAGGAGGAATTTTCAGAAGGTCTTGGTCAAATCTGCAGCATATTGGTCAAGTAGATTTAAGTCAACCGAACATTTGAAGGTAAGGTATCTTTTATTAATTTTACTCAGTTTTGGTGCTAAAAGTTGGCCATAAGTTCTAACTTCAATAAAACGTGATGTGATTTCCTCTCAAACTTTGGTTCTATTACCATAACGTTTCATTCTCTCTGCATGGGTAATATAAGCGGATAAGTACTTATCCAATACTTATTTTGTGCAATGTGGTTATGGTACTCGTTCTGTGTGCTATTTATACGAGAAGAAGTGTGACGTATTTGTTGAAAAGTTATAGTGGTATAGTTATACCAGTTATAGTCATTTTAAGTTATAGTCATTTTAAGAGTTAAAAACGACATGAAATTGGTGGTTCTGAAACGTTTTCGTTATGACAAGTTAATGTTCATGAACAATAGTTTACCACCCAAAACAGATTGTGCAAAAATCCTGTTATGGTGCCACTTAAAAGTACCTAAACACCCCCTTAATAGAGTGAAAATACCAAAATACCACAATAAAAAACGGTACTTGTACATCTGCGCTTTGGAAATTATGGTGTGAATATTATACGCATGTTCCTAAACTCTGTTTGGACCAATTCTAATTTTTTTTTAATTTTGAAACAGCATCAGAACATTTTGAGGCAACATTTCGGCGTGGTAGTGTTTGACATTTAAGCACAACGTTTTTGCTGTTACAGAGGTGTACATGTTTTGATGCCATATAACTGCTCTCATAGAGCTTCATGTCTCGAGTTCCTTAACATGGTACTAAGGAGTTGTTTTGTACGAGTGTGCGTATGTGTGTGTGTATATATATATATATATATAT
>BQKZ01000101.1:246531-257324 GCA_036244855.1 Temnopleurus reevesii | reverse complement strand
TGATAATGATAATAATAATTTTGATGATGATGGTGATGATGCTGATGAAAATGATTGATAATGATGATGATGATGATGATTTTGGGGATGATCATGGTGATGATGGTCATGATAATGATTCTGATGATGTTTTTGGTGATGATGATGATAGTGATGATGATGATGATGATGATTATGATTATGATGATGATGATGATGATGATTGATGACAATGTTGATGGTAATGGGGACTGCAATGGGGATGATGATGATGGTGATAGTAGTGGATGGGATGTGATGCGTTGGTGGTTGCTGAAGATGGAGGTGGTAGTAATGATGATAGCAGTGATAAAAATGTAATAAATAAAGGGGATTAAATCTAGATGTAATGCACAATTTGATATATGATATTGAATTAGATTCCTAATTCTAACCCCTACAGGTTGTGGTTGGATGCCAAGAAGACTTCTCCCACTTTGCCCCTGTATACCTAGAGAAGTCCACTGATGGTGGTCTCCACTGGGAGCTGGTAACCACTCCTTGCTATCCCTTCTCCGAGGGAGAGGTACAGTGTGATGGTCAGGGTGGGGAGCTCACAGATGGGAGCATCTACCACTCTGGGAAGTACAATGACTGGGGATTGATTGTCATTCCTGTGAGCAAGCGCATGACTCATGGGTAAACACTGCACTATTATTTGAATTTCTATCATCTTGTATTCTATAAATGACAGATTTTTTTACCGAAAGATATTCACTTATAGCAAGGATTGTACTCACCATGATTGAAAATTAACGCACAAGTCAGGCTTTTTACGACACAATAGTATGAATAATTCTGTAATTCACACAATAAAACAGAACCAATTTTTTTGTGGCAAACTTTTAAATGATCCAGTAATTTTCAAAATTATGTTTTCCATGTCAATAAAAGTTGTACATTTACTACAGAATGAGCTGTCACATATTTTAATACATGAACCAAATTTGAAGACATTTAGCTGTAAATCACTATTTTGCCAAATAATTTCTGTAGTCAACCATAGCCAACAGTCCTTATTTCATAAGTCAATTCTTTTGATGAACTTATGGATTTCATTTGTTCTTTTATTCACATGCCCCCATGTCGAATAACAGATTTAGCAAGATATCAGACCACTTTCTCTTTTCTCCTTACAGCAATGTCCAGTTCCGATGGTGGCAGGCTGGTGACCCTCTTGCTCCAGCTTTTGGGCTAGATGATGTTTACATCGGTCAGTCCTGCCCTGGCCATTGCAGTGGACATGGCGTTTGTAGAAATGGAGAATGTGAATGCAACTCTGGATACCATGGTGAGTTTGGGGAGGTTAGCAGATGCAGACATTGGTCAGTTTGTCCTGAATCAACGCTTGAAGTATAAAACAATGAAGAGTCTTTCACTATGAGAAGATAATCATCGGATTATTCATGTGCATTCTGACATTCATTAGAAAATTTTATGGAAAAATGACCATGCTTCATAATGTATTAGTGGTTATCATTTCACTTTGAAATATTGTATTAATCTTATTTAGAATGTACAAATATTTTGGTTAATTTTCTGATAGCATACTGCAATATAGGCATGAATAGTGCTGTATCTCATGGTATTTTCCTTTATTATGATGTTTACTATTAACCATTACAGCATGTACTTCAATATCAAATACATTCCAATCATCAATCTAGAAATTTTCTTCTGATTTGATTTCATTAACAAACTGATGAGATACTTATATAGCGATAAATACAAAACTTTTCTAAGCACTTAACAAACAAAATTAATACAATATATAATAATATACAGAAAAGTTTTCCTTCCAATTGTCTTATTTTTTCCTTATGATTGTATGAAATTTCTTCTTTAATGATTCTTTTCAGGTGAGTCTTGCACCCCAAAGGGTTCCAATCCTCCAAGCTTCAATGATGGCTTTGACCTGATTCGACCCCAGAGTGATGGTCAGTGGTCCCACACCTTAGGTGCTGATGTGGGTCAAGGATGCGGGGTCATCAAGATGGACAACTCACTCTACTTCAGCTCCACTGGACCGAGGGAGGCTCAAACATCACCGGTCAATACTACAGCTATCAAGTGAGATCAATGTACTTTTTAACCCATTTGCAACTGGACAATGTGTATTAAAAATCCTGTTTCTTACCGGAAACTGTAGCATTATTTCTGTCTCTAATGCCTTTTTAGGAACAATTTTAACTACATGTAACTCTGAACATGTTAACAATTTTCTTTACAGAAATGTCATCTGGAGATCATACAGATCACAAAGATACCAAAATTATCATTACAGCCCCAACAAAATGGATATAATATTGCATTCAAATTCAAGAAAATAGCTGGCAGTTTTGGATGGCTCAGTGAGTGTAATAGGAGGGGCAGTTTAGTTGCTGAAGGGTTACACTTAAAATTACAAGCTTGTCAATTTCACCAACTTCTTGAAATCTGGAAGTAATATTCGAGCAATTTATCAAACAGAGCAGCCATTGATATACCTTTTACATACTCGCTTTGGATATGTCAATTTACCCTGTTTGTGTGATAAGATTTCAAGTGCACTGCCTCTGTTCAAATGTTTTTACAAGTTGATATGCATACATTTTTAGCTAACTTTTTCAAAATTGTGACTATACTTAAAAGCTTGGAAACTACAATAACATTCTAAAGAGTATTATCATACCATATCAATGTCAATGATACTCTTTCAAGAAAAATGAACTTCAGCAATACTTTTACCAGACTAATTTAAGAAAGAAATACTCCAATATAGCTATTTTGAAAGGAGCAACTGTATTATAGTTTTATGTGTCTTCTACTTTGCATCTAGAATTGTCCAGTTCTATGTGCAGATCGGAAGCATGGACCAAGGTGATCGGTGTATGCCGGCCTTTGATCGCAGTGAGGCGGTCATTGTCCAGTACTCTAACAACTCTGGCATCACTTGGCATACTCTGAAGGTTCTTGACCCCACTCAGCTAGGTGAAAGGTCAACTCGGGTCACCATCGACTTACCTCCTGGGGCAAAAACACCAGATACTGTCTTCAAGTGGTGGCAGCCATTTGTATCTTTTGGTAAGCTATAATGATATGGGTTAATTGAACAATATGTATATATTTCTATGTTTTTATCATCCATTTAATTCCATTTTCGAATAATAGTTTTAATAATTATGACTGGGATGTAGGGATTTATGTGCCTCCGCCGCGTAATGATTACAGATAAAACAAAAAGTCTCCATACATTTTACTATGAAAATGCTTAAAACAACATTCAACCAAAAATCAGGAACACTATGCTTTTTATCATATATTTTTGCCCATTTTTGTGTCATTTGCCATGGTCATTTATGAATCAAAATGTGTATGTAATAATTATAACAAAGGTTTTACTTTCACACCAGAAACTTTTCAAACTGACAACCAAATTAATTCATATGTCACATCATTATAGTTCAAAATCCTTTAGAATCATAAGCACACATGCTAATCTTCCAGCATACAGACTTCATAACATTTGAAATTTAAAATAACTATTTAACAAAACCTTGTACATTTACCTTTTTTAACCCTCGATTTGCAGGTATACCAAGGGCACAATGGGCGCTGGACAACATAGTGATAGGTGCCAATGAGACAAGATCCTATGGCTTTGAAGATGCCTTCAGTCATGGTGCTAGTGATAGCTGGTACATGACAATGGGTGGACAAACAAAGCCATTCTGTGGAGCTCAAGATGCTCTTGTATTTGATTCATCATTAGGTAAATGATATTCCCCAATTCTCTCATGGAATATGTTGTGAGTAGGTATGCATTTTCATGTCCTGATATGTGCAGAAGTGATTAAAGTAAGTTGAATAAAGTGAACAAATATTGACTTTTGGTTGGTCTATTTTTTATGGAACATCGGTAATAAACTCATGAAGCCGACTCTAAAGCCTTTCATGTCTACAAATTTTTGACAAACTAGAGACTGTTCTTTTCCAAGAAAAGGGAATAGATTACCTGAATATGCAGAAAAACATTCATCTTTTCTTGATGATACATTCTTGTAAATCTGTTAGGTTTAGAGTTTGAATGTATTTATGATGTATGATATTATTTGTGTGTGAGTGTGTTAATTTACATTTCAAGAAGTTCTGCATTGCTGTTTGTCAATATTGCCCTCATGATTCTTCCACACAGGGGTGCCTCGCTACACAGAGACATGGGACTTCCACATCACCATGACAGCCTTCCTACAGTTTGAGCTTACCATGGGATGTGGTGGCCCACCCTCTCTTCCAGCCTATGCTGTCCTATTGGAGTACTCCTTAGACATGGGGCAGACATGGCATCTTGTAGTGGAGCAGTGCAATCCACCTGACATGGGGTGCGGACGGTACGGGATGGGGACCATCTATGTCTCTCAGATGCATCCATATTGGACGAGAGTTACTGTCTACTTGCCTGAAGCTACTATGTAAGTAATTTGGGATCAATCAACAGTAACAAAGGCAAGCAAAGTATGTCAAAGAAGAAAATTATAGGAACAAACAATCATTGACTAAAAAGAGAAAAGGATGAAATTAAATGGAAGAAGCAAGTATAAAGAGTGAGTGAGTGAGATAGATACCAGTTATGATGCTGTTGCTCAGTTGGTCATAGAGAGAAAATGATAACGATTTTGCTGCTTTATTCAGACATACATAGAGAAAGAGAGAAAATACCCTAGTCATGAATTCATCAAAATCAAATGAACCATTTGTTAATGCGTTTGGGCAAATTTTATCCAGTGTGGATACATATTTTGAAATAAGAAACACATGTCCCTTTGTGAAGCTATGATTTTTTTTTCTGTCTCTTCATACATTATAGATCAACGTCCACTAGATTCCGATGGCGTCAACCTGATTTCAGACCGGGTCGTGATGCATGGGCAATAGACAATGTTTACCTTGGCAACGGTTGCCCTTGGATGTGTTCTGGACATGGGCGATGTGATGCAGGATATTGTGTGTAAGTTCTATTTTATCGATGGGAACAACGTTCTCTTGAGAGGCATTATGAAAGGCACAACTGTGATGAATTACCCCATTGGTTACTAAGCACTCTAATTCTCAAAACTTTGTACTTGGACAAACTGGATCTAAGAGATGTATCAAGAATTGATCATTCTATAGAAGTTATACTGTTTGTATGAAAGTATTATTAATTTGGGCAGATAATGGAATTTTGGACTGTTAATCTTACATGGTTTGATATGCTTAGCTTACTGACCAAAATATTATAGATTTATGCTTTTTTGTTAGACCTTTCCTTGAAAGTTGATTGTTGCATGTAAATAAGGTATTTAAGTGATAGTGTAGTTTTGCTCAAGAATTTAACACTTTGTTTCCTTTTTGTTCCGCAATTAGAAACAGTTAGATTGTTATTCAATTTGAGGAAATTCAAAATATTTTCTTTTGATACAGACATTAGTACACATCTCTGCTCTACTAAGCTGTTATTCAACGAGATAAATCTGAAAAGTATCTCCTTCATTAAAGATTCCTACACTTCTTTTTTTCAGATGTGACCCAGGCTACACAGGAAGCTTCTGTGTCCCAAGCATCCCGCTACCCAAGCAGCTCAAAGAGAGTTTTGACGGCCCACCGAGGATGGACTCCACTCGTTGGTTGTCTCAGGAAGGAATGATGCGTGGAAGCACTCAGTGTGGTGGTGTATTAGTCGCAGGAAATGCTGCCATCTTTAATCAGGTATCAATTGGTTAGAGATTTTTAATTACTCAAGCAGCATAAACTTAAGAGATTTTTGATGGCCCGCCAAGGATGGACTCCACTCGTTGGTTGTCCCAGAAAGGAATGATGCGTGGAAGCACTCAGTGGTGTGGTGTACTAGTAGCGGGAAACTGCCATCTTTAATCAGGTATAAATGGGTTACATACTACATTTAATTGCCCAAGCAGCTCAAAGCAAGTTTTGATGGCCCGGAGAGAATGGACGGCTCTCGTTGGTTGTTCCAGAAAGGAATGATGCGTGGATGCACTCAGTGTGGGGATGTACTAGTAGCAGGAAACAATGCCATCTTTAATCAGGTATAAATTATTTAAATCAAGACCGTTAATAACTTGAGCAGCTCAAAGAGACTTGTGATGGCCCACTGAGGATAGGCTCCTCTTGGCTGTTCCAGGAAGGAATGATACTGGGGAGAACTCAAGTTGGTGGTTTACTTGTAGCAGGCGAAGGTGCAATCATTAATCAGGTATTTATGTGTTACGTAGAAAACAAGAATTGTTTCATGGCAATCCTAAATTTTTTCATAGCATTTGTACATGATAAGGGGTACTCTTGTCGAAAAAGAAAAGTAAGAAGTGTAAGTGTGCTTTAAAAGATTGTTGCCAACCTGTTGTATTGCTCACCTCCTTATAAAAAAACTTTTTTCCTTATGTCAGCTAGATTGTCACCTGTATATATGTATTGCATGAATCTTTGAAGAAGTTTTGGAGATGGAGATGTACACTTGTAAATCTATTTGATGTCTTGTACTTCATGTGCATGTTCAATGTCCCAAGATGATTAGTAATATGAAGGAATGTGATCAATTTTAACTAGTAATTGCAGATTTTATGATGTACATGTACATACTATTGTGTTGCATGTTATTTCTCATTCATTTGTGATCTGTAGCCTGGTGTCAGGATGCTAGTAACCCAAGACCTAGATGCCACCATGATGGAGTATGCCCAGTTCACTTTCAAGTACAGTTGCCATGACGAACCACCATCTCGCCGCTCATCTGCTGTTCTACTCCAATATTCCATCAATGGGGGTATTACGTGGGAACTCTTGCAAGAACTTCCCTTCACCCCTCTCCCACCAACATTCTTCAATATCAAGGTAAAAATATGTTTCAAAGATGGTTCTTTCTATTTCAGGTTCGATACTTGGCGTATTTGAGACTTCAATAACTGAATCTGTGCACCATTTTCGTGTAGTACATGAAGAGAGTAATTTTATTCAGGTTTGTCGTATGTCGCCCTCTTCTGTTATATCTAAATCTCTCAAACCGATATTGTAACACTTTCTACAAATGCCCAGAAAAGTGAATTCTTGTGTTAGATCAAATGAAAGCAGATTTGATCAGATTCTAATACATTGAAGCAGTGGTTATGCAACGAAATAATAGTAGAGGACATATCTAGATAGACGAAGTCAAATGTATCTTTTTAAACATTTATATGGTCATACTCCCCTTGAATGAATTTTCTTTGATTAACAGTGTACTACAGGCAGAGCTATTGAATGTGTAATTCTTTTTATATCAAATTCAATATTTTCATTTCTATTCAAAATTTGAAGTTTTGTTGATAATTCATTATGATTGTTATGATTTCATATCTGATACAGCTCCCAATGTTGTCCAAGACCAATTCGACCCGCTTCCGATTCTGGCAGCCTCAGCACTCTCTCCAGGGTGATACATGGGCCTTAGACAATCTCATCATTGGAGGCAACTTCATGGCCAGAGGCCCTCTTCAGGAGACATTTGAACTTGGTGGTATCAACAGCATTGATTGGTTGTTTTTCCCTGGGGCTACTACTTTGACTGAGCATTGCCCCCTGCACCAGGCACGTGGTGTGACTTATCTACCACAGAGTCCGTATGAAATCACACAAGGAAATGGTCCAAGGTAAAATTTACTTACAATACTTGAATGGTCCTTTTTTGCTATTTTTAATGCCTGTTTCAGCAAAGCTGCGCTAGAGACAAGAACATCTGTTTTGTGGTTTTCTGTTGCTGCAATAACTCCAGGTTTATTGAACAGATTCTTACCAAAGTTGGAATTATGTAGATGAAAAGATGAAATGAATGAATTTTGGTCTAAAGAGGTCAAAGGTCATAGATCCTCCACCTGCCAGAAGCCTTACACCACAAGATAGAAACTTCCAAAGCCTATAACTCACTGGTTTGTTGTGTATTGTTGTAAGTTTGTTTAGAAATTACTCTTTTCCTTTCAGAACTACAGTATTATGATAGTCTGCTATTTGTCTGACACTAAATATGAAAGGTTTCAACCTACCTGATCCTGCATTCTGTACTGTAAAAAGCACATTGAAGTTTTTATGTAAAGGATTGTAGATGAAATTTTGTATTAAGTTGTTTTATGAAACATATTCATGGTTGAACCATGAGATTTTTATCAGAGTAGTAAAGGCACCATTGATTCCCAGTGGGTTAATCCAGAGTGTCTTTATTTTGTTAGCGTTCAAGTTTTATTCACATTATATTTCATTTTCCCTTTTTCTTCTTAATTAGTTATGAGATCGGCCAGCGTCCATACCTGGTGTTCCCCCAAAGCACTGGTGAACATTCAGTGACAACCAGAGATATTGATATCGATGAGACCAGCATCCTCCAATTTGAGGTGAAATTAATTCAAATTTAATTTCATATTCCTTTATTTTGTAACTGATATGTATTTTTAGAAAGTTTAGATGTTTTTAAATTTAAATTGTGTTATTATTATAATGATGCAGATCCCATGCAGTTAGTGTTAAATCTGTTTAAACGGAAGAAATTATAGGTTTGACTTGTGAGGGTAAAGCAATAGATATTAAGGAGAAGAGAACTTTAAAAAAATTGTGACTATATGGCAATTATTCAAATTGTATAAACTCAACTTGGGCAAGGTTTGACACATTTATCTTTTCAAATTCATGAATAAGACAACTCTCTGATGGATTATATTTGTACAATAATCATATCTTTTATAATGCAGTGATAACATTACAGTTTTCTTCACATACCACATGTGAAATAATGTCACTGATTTAATTCCTTTTAAGATCAATGTTGGCTGCACCAACCAATCGACTGCCTCTCACCCAGTCAGATTAGAGATCTCAAGAGACTTTGGTACAACATGGAGTCTACTGTCACCTGACTGTTTCTCAAACCAGTCTACCTGTCTCTCTTGCTCCGAACACCTCACTACACCTACAGTGTACTATAGTGGGGAGAATGAGAGATGGGTTCGACACACCATTCTTATATCAAGACTACATATTTGTGGGTGAGTATAAATGATTACCATCATATTATGTTTATACATATTGATTCATATACTAAATAGATGATACAAAAAAGAATCATAGACTGAGATTTTACTGATTTTTCTCATCCATCATTTTTCAAATGATTTAATATCTTCTTCATGAGAACTTGGAAATGCAAAGTAACTTTGTTACAATTTCTTTGTTATTATTGAATCAAAATGAAAATATGGTATTTGTGTTAGATAAGTTAATTTCAAAGGTAATCACTTTGTGCGAGGGAGTATACATAGCAGGCTATCAAATGAAATACTTTCTTTGAATTTCAATCTTTTTCAGAACTGTGAGATTCCGTTGGTATCAAGGGTTCTTTTCACCTCAGGATAACCCAAAGCAGTGGGCTATAGATGGTATCTACATTGGACCCCATTGTCCTCTCAACTGTAATGGTCATGGATCATGTGTTAACGGCTTCATGTGTCTATGTGACCCAGGGTATGGAGGACCAACTTGCCACGCCCTCTTACAGAATCCTTTCTTCCTCAAAGAGTCTTTTGAGAGTAAGACCCGCTTCCTAAAATGTTATTTATATTGCCACTGATTGCATTTATTTATTGACAGACCTTTGGAAACAGTTTGCATAGTAGGGGCCTGTAACATAAAAGAGATACGATAAATCTTGCAATCAATTTCATCTTTCTGGTACACATTTTGCCATAGACTTACGATAAATATTTATTGTAAGTTTAATTGCATCTTTTATGTTACAGGCCCCATGTCTGTCAAGAACTAGGAAGTTTTTGCAGTTGGAAGTGAAGGATTTTCACCTTACATGAATGCTATTCAATATTAAATTCAAGAATTTCTGAACATTTTTCCAATTTTTCCAATGTAAACCTCTAATGAAATCTATGAAAAATGTTATTTTTTACAGAGTGATTTATTACTTGACACCTAATTGTTCCTGCTATTTTCCATAACTCATACCCAGTGATCATTACATTGAGATTTAAAAAAAATGATTGAGGTTAGCAAACTGACTAGATTATGATGTCTATTAATCCCAATCATTTGACACTTGTTTTCATTCCACGTTCACTTCCTTCTCTCTAGATGCAGGACCTTTAGATCGTAAGAAGTTTTCCCAATGGAGTGGAGCAGAAATAACTCAGAAATGTGGAACTCTGATCACAGGGAAAAGTCTTCATTTCACAGGATCTGGTAGGAGAATGCTTACAACAGTTGATATGGATCTCACAATGGCAAGGTATCTATGTCTCAGTTTAATTCAACTACAAATTTGCAATGTTTCCTCATTTTATCCACATTTTATCTCAATTTGATCTCCATTTTACCTCATTCTTTCACGAGTTGTGAGTTTTTTGATAATTAGGCACTTATTTTGTGCCTATATCGTCAAACAGTATATACATCAGGTATTTTCTTCATTTGTTCATAATTTGTGATACATGTACGTATTAGTTTGATCAATCATTTTTTTTTAAAATAAGGGGCTACCTAATGACACAACTTCCTCAAAGTTAGAGAAGACAAATAGTACAGTAGTTACATATGTAGAATTATTAACCGTATCAGACATCTGAGCCATGTGAATTTTACACTTTATTGTCCCGTAAAAGACAGAGCGGTCAATAAATTACTTTATTGCCCGCTGTCAAATGTCTATGGGATTTTGCGTGTAAAAACAGCGGGCAATAAATTCACGTGCGAAATACGCGGACCGCGATCTC
>BQKZ01000101.1:220887-246119 GCA_036244855.1 Temnopleurus reevesii | reverse complement strand
TGCTCCCAGCGACCTCCATCTCGACTAAACCTACCCATCATCCTCCAGTCCTCGTCCAATGGTGGCATCACGTGGGATACCATCGAAGAAATGACCTTTGACCCTCAGAATAATGCGCCAATGTACATAGCCCTGCAGCTTCCAGCAAGGGCACATTCCAATGCAACTAGGATCAGATGGTGGCAGCCATCAAGGGATGGGACGTACATTGATCAGTGGGCCATTGACCAGGTTTGATCTGTTATTCTTTCTATGATTAATAGAATTAATTTTAAAAAAGAGAAAAATTGTTTCTTCATTTTTTCAAAATAATGCTGCCTTAAGACAGTTATTTTATCACTTATTATCATATATAAGAAAAATAGGAATAAACGATAATACTTAAATTTATATAGCGCCGTTTCCGTATGATACAAAGCACAAAGTGCTACATATGCTGGAGTAATTTTTACAATAGAGCGATGGGGATCAATATTTTGTTCATCTTATTTCTCTATAACACATTATTTATTATCAGACTCAATAAATATGTCTGTTTGCATGGCAGTATGTAGAATGAAAGTTCACTATATTTCTCGAGAATGCAACTATCACCTAAAATGTAAAATAAGGATGTAAAATAACATCATTAAGCTCTCTTTAGAAGTCTGTCCAATAATAATATTCTCAACTATTGAATCTCGTATTTTCTGCAGATTTTCATTGGAGGGTACATTCACGGTCAGGTTGTTCTAGAAGATGATTTCACCACATCCCTCCAGAATGATGACGATCAAAACTTCTCTCTTCATGATCAGAACTGGCTCATCTCTCCTGGAAGTACAATGGATCAGGTAGATATGCGAGGATATCATATTTTCAAGGTTTTGATTGATTGAGATAGATAGAAAGAAAGATCAATTAGTACAAAGATCAGATTTATTTTCAAAAAATGACAAATGAATAGTCCTGTTCAATTAATCATCTTCTTGAATTGTTTCTGTCTGATATCGGAAGAACATCAGAAGTGCCTAACAAGATGCTGTTGAGAAGCCAGGTACAAATTGTATCAACACTTGATCATTAAAAGGCATATATTATTTTAGAATGGGAAGTGATACAAAGATGCTAAGATGTTCTGTAGAATAAAAAGATAGTCCATGGAGATTAATATTTTAGGACATTGGAAATACTGGTATGCTTATTTTGTCTCCTTTTCCAGTAATTATTAAAGTGTGGAAATCATTTTCATCAAGTCTGTTATGAATTACAATTTTTTACTTTTCAGGTGTGTGGTGTTTCACACAATGCACTCCATTTTGCCAGTAATGAACTGATGCGATACACAATCACATCGGACGTCATGGTAACAGATTACACCTTCCTTCAGTTTGACATCGCTCTGGGATGTACTGAACGGGAGACATGTTATGGTCAGTTTTTTATTATATTTTTAGTTTATTCTTGTACGCTTTCTTCATCGCAAACTATGTTTCTTATGTCTTGATTTTATCCAAATTCCATGCCCTAGCTCCTGGATCAATTTTGCTTTACTTTATGGATTTGATTATTTTGTTATTTCCCCATGTCATTTGATTTTGAATCTCAATTCTATATTTCACCTTTTTTTAATTTTTAAATCAAAATGGTTATTTTTAGAGGTGGTGGGGGGGGGGCAGGGGGATGGATGATATAATCATTGAAGTTCTCAGTTCATCATTTGAATATTACAATATGAATGAGCTCCTTGTTTCCTTTGAATATCTTCATTCTGCATTAATTTTTGTTTTTCGTTCGTACAATGCATCAGTACAATGCTGAATGCATTTATGCATTTATGTAGGATGTCATTCCTCCTTATTCTTTGACCAATCTTTGTTTTGAAGTGTTTCATTTTGCTTCTGGTTTGCTTTGTAAGTACAAATCCATGTCTGTCTTCTTTGCATTATTTTATTTCTTCCCCATTTTTCAGGTATACTGCTTGAGTATTCCCTTGACATGGGAAAGAACTGGGAACCTCTCCTTACCGAATGCTTCCCGTCTCAGGTTGAGTGCACAGCTTATCATATGAGAAGTGTGTACCTGGCGGATTTGTATTATGGATGGAACAGAGTGACTCTGCCTCTTCCACACTACACGAGGTAGGGAGTTTCAGAAAGAAATAACATATTTATTTTTAAAGGGTGTTATGTGTTATGTGTAGGTGTGTATCTGTATTATTAAAAAAAATGATGCTGGATGAGGCTTCATATTGTAAATTTCCAGTATAGGCTATATATCATTTTAATCACTGATGGAGTTACCCCACTGAAATGAAACATATAGTAAAAAAAAAAATGAATAAAAGAAATTTTTTAAAATAAAAATATTTTTTTGCATTAGCATTTAAGCTTGTAGATGATAGAATATAGCTTATACTTGAAATAGATCATTCGAGTGATGTCAATATATGTCAAAATTTTGCATAATTGACAAGGAAATTTTTTTGAAATCTTGTCATGATATAGTGAATAAAGAATGGAAATGATTAGATAGATATATGTTAGTTGTAAATTGTGTTGATGTACTGTTATGCATCATCACACTGCCCATTATCCTTGAATCATATATCCCCCATTTTTATGCTTGTTATTTTGTTTGTTGTGTTTGTTTTCAGATCCAAGAGCACCCGTTTCCGATGGAGCCAGCCACCTCGCTTTGACCCAGGTCATGAATGGGCTCTAAGCAATGTTTACATAGGAGCTGAATGCAGTGATATGTGTAATGGTCATGGCCAATGCAGCTCTGGAATATGCTTGTAAGACATTAGATTATTGGAAGTATTCATTCCAATTGTAATTTTTTTTTGCCAAAATGCAGATAGAATTATTAAATTAACTAAATCTAATAATAAGATCCCTATTTTTTTTTAACTCCTGTAAAACTAGAATTATGAAGATCTTGACACTTATGACATTGTTTCTGAATTGCCTCTTTTGAAAGCCATTATAGATTTGCAAGTGTTGCAAATTTAATGCAAAGTTGAATTTAACTGCTCAGGAAAGATTTGAAAATAATTATGCTGCCATACGATTTAGAAAATATGGTGAAGTACGATGAGATAGAATACCAATGTAAGGGTTTTATTGTAAAGCCTACCATATTGAGCAAATTTAGTAATGAATTACTTTGATCAATTTTTAATTTTGATCAATATTTGATCATAACTTGAGGCTTTTTACAGTAATCACATTTCTATTTTTGACTGGATATTTTTTTTAATTTTTTTTCTCCTAGATGTGATCCTGGATGGACAGGCCACTCCTGTCAGCGTCCATCTACTCGTCTCCCACAATCTCTGCGCGATACATTCTCTGACCTACCTGCTAGTGGGCAGGGTCAATGGTCAAAGGTTATTGGTGCGGTAGTATCAGAGTCTTGTGGTCCAGTGGCATCTGGTACATATCTTCATTTTAGAAAGGTAACATTAGAAGATGAAAATCAAAATTATTGTATTGTTCATTTATTTAAGTGTCTCGAGTCTTCTTAAATGTGAATTAGTGTTTTTGTATATATTATTTGAAAAAGATGAGCAAACTATAAGAGAAAGGATTACTGATTACTTATTTGCTAGGATTCAATTAAGAAAACAACAAGTATTCTAATCAGTTCATATCGTGCACTTTTTCAAAGGTATGCATGCACCTATTGTTTGATTAATTGCAATGTCAATCGATTGCAACTTTATCTGAACACCTCAAAATGCCAGAATAACAATATGCATCATATTTGAGTGATGTATAGTAAATTGAGATTTGTTATATGTTTGACTCTATTTCTTTTTCTCTCTCTATCCCATCAATACAAAGCCCTGTAGCAGACAGCTGATGACCTCTGACCTTGACCTGACCCATGCAGATTACGTCCAGTTCTACTTCCGCTTTGGTTGTCTGAACCCCCCACAGCATCGTGATGAAGGGGTGCTTCTATTATACTCACTCGATGGTGGCATAACATGGACGCTACTCCTTGAGTTGTACCACAACCAGTATATGAGAGAAACGTAAGAGATTGGATTTCTTTTCATAGAGCCCAGCTTTCCAATCCTAATAATGTTTGACATTCCTAAATGTTGAAATAGCACCATTGTAAGGGTAACATATAATATTTGTCATGATTTTGAATTTCTTTGAAAGGCACCACAGTGCTTCTATTTGTTTGTGAGATATTTCCTTTTCAAAATGGGAGACAATGTTTTAATAACATTTCCTGGCTCCTCAAATACCAAAATCTAACGATAAATTGGAAACGGATATCTACTGTAGATGTGAAAATATGATTTTTTGAATGATTACTTTTTTTTCATCCACATAGATTTGTATCACTTCCTCTCCCTCCTGAGGCACGTCACAATGGCACCCGTCTGAAATGGTGGCAACCATCCCACACAGGTCCTGATACAGCAGATTGGGCCTTCGACAATGTCTTCATAGGGGGGTCTGCTACCTTACCTCATCTTCTGAGTGACTCATTCCCAACAGAAAATATGCATAGCCACTGGTTATTCTCTGACAATGCTGTGATGGGAGAGTTCTGTGGCCACAATGCAGGACTTGGTGATACAGGAATGCAGCCAGCAGGCGATGGAGTGTCATGGATTGGTGGCGTCAACTCGGCTGAAAGTTCATCGCTCACGACGCATGATATGATACTGAAGACAGGCGATGTTCTAGAATTCAAGGTATGATGTTGCTCTTCATGTGAGTCATAGATTACTTCTATTGTGTAGCAAAATGGTTCAATCTTCATGGAATCCATCTTTTTAATGGTGTGTAGATAATTGATACCACTATTCCCTTGAAACTGACCCTATATGTGTTGCAAAGTGACCTATTTTGAATTGTTAATGAATGTTGGTATGCGTAGATGAATAGTGCACACAATTTTTAATCATTGTATGCAACTTTAGCCATCTCACTTGAAATATTTTTTGAATGCCTTTTTATATCTTTGTAAGAAACTCTTTTCATTTATACTTTACATATTCTAACAGCATAAATTCAGAAATTGACTAGCCTATTCCCTCCTTGGATCTTTTGTTCTTCTACAGATCAGCATTGGATGCAACTCATCATGGGATAGTCCCATCCAGCCAATCCAGCTGCTTTACTCAGTTGACCATGGGTTGACCTGGTCATTGGTCACCCAGTCCTGCCTACCTTCTGCCCCTACCTGTGGTGGTGATGTAACCCTTCCCAGCGTCCTCTATTCCTTTAATGGATGGAGAAGGCTTGTTATTCCTCTGACATCTAAGATGACAGGGAGGTAAGGATTTGTTTTGGATGATATTCTTACCAACTTAATCAATCAGTGTTGCTTACTGGATACTATGATCAAATTTTAAAGAGGGAACTTACGTTTTATGTTGTATTAGTTTAGAATAGGTTCATAGAATAATTACCCTTGAATCTCGGAAATCTACGTAAGGAAAGTAAGCAAGAAATGTAGGAACGAAGTTCCTCTTTTGTACATAGAGGTGTTTTGTTGTCAGGTTACAGCACTTGAACAACACTGAAAAGTTGCATAAGATTCTGCTAAGATCAAAAGCTCAAGCTCTTTTTTAATTCATTTTACTCCGCATTTCTTTCTTATTGGATGTTTCAGCATTTCTTTCTTAGTTCATATAAGTTGCATAAGTGTTTGCAGAAAGTTTATTCATCTACAATTTTATATTTCATCTCCATGTTTACGTGTTTCCATCAGGCCCATACGATTCCGGTGGTTCCAGGGTGCCACACTCCACCCCACCTACCAACAATGGGCATTGGATGACATCAGGATTGGTACACCCTGTCCTCTCATGTGTAGTGGGCATGGATCATGTGACTACCCAGCATGCATCTGTGATCCGGGTTTCCATGGTGATTCATGTGAGAGCAGCTTTGGACTACCAGTAAGAATGTGCTTCATAATTTTCCTAAAAAATGTTCTTGATTTTTTAACAATTTGTATTCATTTCAATAATGTGTCTCTGTTCTTCTAGCTATATATGATTTCTATTCGTGTCCATGCACCATTCTTTTGTATAACTACAGACAAATTTATCTCTTTTAAGTATAGTTGACATTTGATTGTATCATATGTTTTGAATTTTCACAAATTAAGAATAGAAATGCAAGTATGAATCTTTTTCATTGTTTTATTTTGCTTGATTAAACATCTTAGAATGTTTAGGCTGATTTAGGCAAAATTTCTAACAATATGTAGCTCCATCATTATAATCATGTTATAAAAAGCTTTCTGCAAAAAACCTTCAAGAAAATCTTTCTTCTCTTTCTACCTTCCAGACGTACCTGAAAGATGAGGTTATTGGTTCTGAGATGTCACCTACCAGCTGGCCTCTCATCCAGGGTGGGGTCATCACCAAGGGTAGCAGCGAGAGAACATGTGGGGTGCTGAGGGAGGGGAGGTCATTGTACTTTGGTGGGAATGGTGCAAGGCTGGCATTGACTGCACCACTTGATCTAAGAGATGCAAGGTATATTCACTAATTCCTGCTTATGAAAAACTCTAAAACTTAGCAGAAATGGACAATATTTTGATGTAGTTTACCAGAGTATGGTCATTACAAATGGTAGCAGTGAAAGAACATGCGGGGTGCTGAGGGAGGTTAGGTCTTTGTAGCCTTGACTTTACCACTTGATCTAAGAGATGCAAGGTATATTCAGTAATTCTTATTTTTCAGCTTAGGAAACTCTAAAACTCAGGACATTGGATGAAATTTGATATCTAGCATCAGGGTATGGTCTTTACTGAGCGTGGGGTAGCAGGGAGAGAACATAGGGGGTGCTGAGGGAGGGGAGGTCATTGTACTTTGGTGGGAATGGTGCAAGTCTGGCATTGACTGCACCTCTTGATCTAAGAGATGCAAGGTATATTCACAAATTCCTATTTTTCAACATAGGAAACTCTAAAACTCAGCAGTAATGGATGAAAGTTTGATATCTCACATCAGGGTATGGTCTTTACTAGTGTGGGGTAGCAGGGAGAGAACATAGGGAGTGCTGATGGGGGCAAGGTCATTGTACTGTGGTGGGAATGGTGCAAGGCTGGTATTGATTGTGCTACTTGATCTCAGAGATGCAAGGTATATTGTTTGGAACCATGAGCTTGAAACTACGTAATTCTCTAAATTCATTTCATTTTCTTGACTGTTCTAAATTCAAAAGAATTGATATTCAATATTTGAACATATTTGGGCATTATATTTTTTGCTTTTGTTATGTAATCTTGTTTTTTAAGATTTACAGTTTCTTGAAAATATTTGCTTCTCATTTAACATTAATTTGCCTTATAAGATTCTTGGTACCTAAACTTGTATTTTGATATTTTCGTCCTGCTTTTAAACCTCTTCAATATTTTTATTTTCGTAGATTTGTCCAATTTTATATCGTGATTGGAAGTGAGAATAACGCAGAGAATTGCTTTAGAGCAACTAGTCGACTTGAATCTGTCATCCTGCAATATTCTACCAATGGAGGTAAGCACATAGGCTTGAAGAGATTTTTATCACTTTAGATTTCGATACCACTCATTTGTCAAACAATAGTTGTATATAACAGTGATTCAAATAATCCATTATCAATAATCAGTTCTTTTTTGTCAATAGTTCTTGAAAACAAAAAAAATCAGGTTATAGAATAAGATCATAATTCTTGTTCCTTTTTATTACCAACAATTCTTGTACCTTTTTATCACCATTTATTCTTGTTCCTTTTCATATTCTAACATTCCTTTGACCATGATTACAGATTGTTCTTTGCTCCTGCTTTCACCATATTTGTAGAAATGACTGAGCTCCTCTCCAAAGATGTATGAAATGGATGTGCTCCATATAATCTGGCACCAGAGAGGATTTCCATTTGTATATTCACAATCACTGACATAATTATCTTGTAATGGATTTGTAATATATTTCAGTTCAAGAAATAATTTTACTTTTTATGTTTGATAAGCAGATTTCAATATTTAGGAAACATTCTCAACAATGTAGTATACTGTACGCTAAAATTTAAGAATATCCTCTTTGCTTTTACCAAATATCCAGGAATCAGCTGGACCTTATTGAAAGAGTTGTATTACGAGCAATACCAATCCCCCAAACAGGAGTATATAGTTCTCCCCATTGAGGCAAGAACCCATGCGACTCAGTTGAGATGGTGGCAGCCACTTGATATCACCAGGGAGCAGGCCCAGTGGGCTCTTGATAATATTCTAGTTGGTGAGTATTTAGTGTGATTATTCAAATTAAATGTATTTTTGTTTTAGAATTGTAGCCATTTGTCTTCATCCTTCATTATTTTTTTTTTGCCTATATGGCTTTTGTCCCATTATCGCTTGCATTATGACTACTTTTGTTAACAATGCCATCTCACTAGCTCTTTAATGTTCCAATTTTTTTTTACCTCCCATTTATCTGATGTGCATTGTCAAAGTATACAATTTCATTAAGTTGAATTGCTGTCGATGATCATCAATCGTCACCATTATTCTCGCTGTTGTTGGTATTGGTTTCAACCTCATCATCGTCATCATCTCATATCAGCAAAATCATCATTTTCATTAGTGTCATATCATTTTTATCTCCAGTTATTTTCATCATCATCATCATCCTCATTTAGATTGAATCATTGTATTTGTATGATGGAAATCATTTTTTTGTGGCATAGCCCCTAGAAAAGTAGGCCTCTATATTTTGAATTCTTTTTGTAAAGTGAGGAAGACTAAACAAAAATAGAAGAATGAAATAAACATACACGTCATGAGTCATTGATTGATTTCTTCTTCATCTTTTCTTGCTAGGTGGTTCTGAGATCAATCCCAGTTCCCTGTCAGAGTCATTTGAACATGGACACCACCAATCAGTGATGTGGGAGTTTCATCCTTACGGACAGCGAGAACAAGAAGTTTGCCATCAAAGGAACACTGCCCTCTATTGGGGAAATGCAAGGAACGCGGCCTTCGATAGTGCAGGCACCACCCGGCAGCTTATTGTGGATAAGAATTACATGATACAGTTCAAGGTAATGATAGATATCATTTGTCTCTGTCTTTCTTACTTTCGTTTTTTCTATAATTGCTTGGTGGATCAACTTGAAGCTTTTACCATGTATAGAATATTTAATAAGAATGCTATGGGTATGTGAGGAACTAGATTTGGGGATATTTAGGTCAAAGTTCAAAGGAGCTATTGTGTACCTGAAAGTGGACCCCTCAATAATTGGTCAACTTCAAACTTGGATGATGTATGGAAATGGAAGGAACAATAAAGCGATAAGATTCAGGTTCATGAGATGAAAATTAAGGTTGCACGGTCAATAACTGATGTATATGAACCAATCAGGACTCATTTTTCTTTTATACCATAAACCTTTCCTCTGAAGTAGGGTAGCTGCTTGTACATCATTATGTATCTTACAAACAATATATCCTGTAATATTCCTTGCTTCCTCCCATTTAGATTGTGGTAGGATGTCAGAGCAGTGCATCATGTAATCTAGATTACCCCATCATCCTGGAGTACACTACAGATCAGAGTCACTGGACGATCCTCAAGCCAGCCTGTCTACCGGGAGATGAAGAGGATGTGAGATGCGATCCGTTTGGTTACCATGACAGCAGCTCGTACTCGGAGAATGAATATCATCAATGGCGGACTGTTACCATCGAGCTTCCAAGTGATACTGTGTCTGGGTGAGTTTTATTGATGGTAACTATGTCCCTCTTTGAAAATTACATCTTACATCAACAGGATTTTGCTGTTGACTGTAGGAAGGCTTTCCCAGAGTCTGACGTGATATGTTTATCCATTTCTCTAATTGTTCTATTTTAGTTGCCCTGTATTACTTTCAACGAAGTGTTTGACTTTGCCTAAATTCATTTGTTTACATACCATACACATCTGTAGATTAATTTACACATCTGTTTTGATATTGAATAAAGTGATAATTTACAAAGAAATAAAGTCTCCAATCTTCATTATTTACAGTTCAACTCAGTTCCGCTGGATCCAGCATGACGCTTCAAGTCTAGCGCCCTCATGGGCTGTAGATGATTTATACATAGGAGAGAAATGTCCTGACATGTGCAATGGACATGGACAGTGTGTGGATGGTCCGTCTTGTCTCTGTGATCAAGGATATGAAGGTATGTAAGTTTAGGCAGGTGTCATTAGTCAATTTACCATTGACTTAATTGCATCTTAACCGATAATATGCAACATGCAATAATTATCACAGTTGCAATGACTTATTGAAACTTTGTTTTTAGTTTTGGTGGAATAGTAACAATATTTATAACTGAGTTATAAGAATCTAAATATGTATTAATTGTATCTCTGCCAATTAAGAAAGGTATCAGAAAATTTTCGTTTTAAATTTGTTTAAATATGACCACTGGTGCAAGAAGAATGAAATCATTATTCCTTGGTAATGAAGACCCTGATGGTTGCAAATGAAAAGGCCCTGTGATGTGCTAAGTTTGTCTTAATTTATGTTAAAACTTCATTTTGTACCTGACTTCTTGTATAGATGACACAAAAGACAGGAATTGTATGGTTGATTACCTTTTAGGTTAAAAAAAAAAGACATAATGATATAAACAAAATAACTGAATGACCGTCTCCAACACTGGTCGTATACAATAATTGTTCATACTTACGGATCAACATCTTCTGTTATATCTTCCAGGAGAATCCTGTACCCCATCCTCATCCCTACCTACATACTTCCGCTACGGTGTGGACAACGGTCTCATCCCATCCATGGACCCATGGAGTAAGGTCAGCGGAGGGGGCGAAGGTCATGGGTGTGGTCCCCTCTCACCCCATGCTCATGGCATGTCACTGTACTTCAACGGCTGCGGCATCAGGCAGGCGGTGACAGTAGAGCTGGATACCAGGCTCATAGTGTAAGAATATTTTTTTCTTTTTTGAGGAGAGATATTTGATGATAGATTGTTTAAGAAGACATTTTTTTTATTTTGAGATATTTGATGAAAGATCGTGTAAGAAGTTATTTTTTTTCAGTAATCAATTAAGCCATTTCCTCAAGAATTATTTGGACGTAAAGAGTACAAGTTATAAGGCATTGCCGTAGGTATGTGAAGTAAGGTTTACAGGTTTTATATTAATAATCCGTGAAAGTTTCAATGTCATCCACAGACCATGGGTGAAATAAGTGAAGTTCACAAAGATATTGTCTTGTCCAGAAATTGCCAATTTGGCAATGGAAATCTTCAAGACATCCAGACCGTCAATGCAGTTTTGTTGTGAAATGAGAATGAAAAAAAAACCCTGATATTCGTTAACTTGTGTGAATGTATGCTCTGCTTACTACCGATACTTTCATTCATATTCTTGAACTATTTCTCGCTTTATCTCAATAGGGAGATTGGCTTTGTGCTGCAAATCGGCAGCAGGGATCCCAACAACACCGCCTGCCACATCAACTATTCCTCTCCCATCATCCGAAGTAAAGCCATCCTCCTGCAGTACACACTGGACAACGGTATCCATTGGACCCTGATCCAGAGCCACACCCCTAGGGACTTTAGTGAGCCTGCCAGGGTGTCTTATGACCTGCCCCAGAAGGCTAGGGGGCTTGGGGTACGGTTCAGGTGGTGGCAGCCGAGACACGATGGGGTGAACCAAGACCAGTGGGCTCTTGACAATGTAGACCTGATCAGGTAAGCTCCTTTGTATTTCAGATATATTGGTGTACGTATTAATTTGTATAGCATGTTTGAATGACCTGTTAAAATGTATGCCACCAATTATTCATATTCAATATGTTATATGAATTGTCTATTTATTAGGTATTCTTTCTTTTCCAAATTAAATTATCTCTTCGCACAATTTGATCTTCATCTAATGTTATATTTCCTTTCTCGCAAATTTCTGTTGATAAGAGCAGATAAAGGAAAGTTTTGAATGATGTAAATCTTGGAAATAACCAAACGTTGATACTTTATGAAACTGAACGTTAATTATCTTCTGAGCCTTGTTTGTATTGTAGTGCCAGTTCATGAATTTTGAATAGATTCAATAAGGAAATTGTCGAGCACTCATAATTTGATATGTTCATATTTTCAAGGAACCTGGTACGCAATGCTTGTGATGAGTCAGTGCAAGTATTTTATTTCCTGTGCTAGTAAATAAATTCTTAATGTGATTATCTTGTTTCATTGTAGTTTCAACCGAAGAAAGCGATCATCCCCAGATGAAACCAAAGAATGATGTCTTTTCTATGATGCTCTACCCAAGGATCAATTGATTCCTGAAACATATTGACAGCATAATTACTACAAGGTGCTTTTTTATGTAAATATACTCATGAACTACCCTTTTTACTGTATTATAGGTAGACTTGTGTATATACATGTATAAATTCATAGCAGTAGAGTAAGAATATTAAGTTTTTGAAAGTATCCAATGAAAATTATGAAATCATACATCTTCCTTTAGCCCCCTCCCCCATCAAAAATGTTTGGTCGCTTTCCAAAGACAAACCCTCTGTAAATGGCCTTACCTGATTTTTTTTCTTTTCACTCAAATAAAAAATTACAGTAATATTATAGATGAACAAGTGAAATACAACTTGAAAAGTAATTTTCAGATCTTCTATGACTTTTCACTCCCTTTGAAGTATTCTTTTCTCCATAGAATGTGATAAAAAGTTATAAAGGAAATGTGATTAAAAAAAAGAAGAAATCCTGGCATAATTGGGAAACCAAACAATTTATATTTGCCTTGTAAGTGTGGCTAGTTCAAGTACCTGCTTTGAGACCCATGCAATATCTTTCAAGCTATGCATCGCTTTTCATACTTTTATATGAATCATCTTATAAGGGCAGCTTGTATTATTTATTGTATTTTGTACCATGGAATAAGTGAACTTTTCTTAATCAATCAAAGATCTTCATTATAGATGAGAAGGAAATCTAAAGTACTGATAAGCTAAATTTAAGCTATTGAAAGAAAAAAATGTTGCTCACTTATATGATGATGAATATATACCTGTAACTGCACATAATGACAGTATTTTTTTTCAATACAAGTGATATATGACATACCTGTGCTTTCGCAAGAAGAATCATTTCAGTTTTTTAGAGTTGAATTCTATGCTTTTGTCTAATTATGGTATTGCTAATTTAATTCATGTACAGAATATTGAATAGGCAATTATTGAACCCTCATAATGTTATACTTTACAGGGATATTTTTGTATTTTATCAGTCCGTTGGTTATTCATTTTTGTACCCGTATTTTGTCCCTCTTGTAACTAATATTTCTTGCTTTATTGCTTTGGATAGGTAAACGAAAAATACCTTGCAAGTTCGTTCTTTTCTGATTGTATGGGTGATTCCAGTGAAACAGACATTGATATTGATGATGTTGATACTGGATATTTTACTAAGCATCACAGGACTAAACTTGCTTGAAAAAAAACCCTTAAATTTTATCACACGCATTGATTATTTGTCATATATATATAAAAATGTAAGGAATTTCATCAACAGTAGCCTACATTGTGTACTTTTTAATTAATAGGGGATACTTTTTAAGTTTTAATGCGCCAGATTCCACATGAATAATGTGCTCAAGGCGCAGTACAGGAAAATTTAAAGAGTAGCAGTGTAATGATATGCTGGAATTACATGCATCTATTACTTTGTAAATTTTTAAAAGTAATTGTATCATTACATGCATTTTACAATGTATGTTTATCTCTATATTGCCAATTTTTACTGTAAATTTATTTTTAGTATCAATTTTACATGATGAATGATATTGTCCTGTCATGTTTTAAATTGTAGTAATAAAATATTTTCATGATTTTACAGTATTTTTCAAACAATTTTTGTGTGCTTGTTATCATTCATACAAATTTGTGGAAAAACAAATATATTTTTAATCTTGCTCAACGATCACAATTATTTCAGTGTTTCATGACACTGTGCAAATCTTGAATTCCAATAGGCAGATTTACTATTAGATGCAAATTTTATGCACATCATTATACATGAAGGTTGTTTTTGGCCAGAAAGCTTGACCGATTTGAAGCACTCTGTGTGGTAGGGAGAATAACACCATCAAGTTTTAACTATTATCTTTGGTCTGAAATCAAAATTACTAGACCAGAATATTGATAGGCGTGGAGAGACTGACAGAAATTAAATTCACACCTAAATTAGAGATACATGTATGAATCATCTATGCTAGATCTTGGTTTGAGCTGGAAGATCTGAAACGTAAAGTAGCAGTGACATAATGTAAAAGTCAAAATGTTTTCTCTTACAATTCTCTTGATGGATCTCCCACTTCAAACAAATAAAGTATAGGATGTTTAGGAAGTCCATGATTTTACCCAACAAAGTAAAAATAAAATTTTCATATGGCCCATCCTTGACACATAAAACAAGAGATCCAGTCATTTATATTACATGTACCAGTTATTTATTTCAACTGATCATTTACAAGAGTGATGTGATTCTTACCATATGCGAATGTGCCTTGCTAACTAAAGAGTATAAATAATGTTACAATGTCACACATAACCAAGGTTTATGCATACTCTAAAAGAGATAAATCATCACAATCATCCAAGATATACAGTGGAACTCATTATAACAAGATCCTCGGGATCCGAGAAATTACCTATTTAAAATAAAGCCTTGTTATATCAAGGCCAAAATACAATAGAATAGTAAGTGATAGGACTAGGACAGTCACTTTGTTAAAATGAGAATTTGCTATGACGAGGTTCAATGTAAATGATAATTACATACTGTCATGTAGCCTGTACAAATGACCTTTTGATTGCCATTCAATGGCAAGTCATTATTTGTAAACACTGTATCAAGTTTTTTTTAAAGATTAGAATGCTATTACTTACCGTAAATAGAAGATTCAGAAAGATACAATAGGAAGGGATAAACAATTTACGAGGAAAAAAGGTTAATTATATTACTGGAACTATATTTCGAATTTGCCAATCTCAAAATATTACTTCAAAAGCTATTCTGTGATAACTTTATATTTCTCCATTATAAAAACATTGAATGAAAATTGAAAATTGGATTAATTATTGGTTATATGATTATTTCTGCGGTGCCCTTTATCAAATTTACATGAAGGTTGCCAGATAATACATAGAGCCCTGTTTGAATAGGCTGAAAATATATATGAACATTAATATTTCCTTTGTAGTACAGCTATTTTTCTACCAACACTTCATGTTACTTGTATATATTTGAATTTGAAAGCTACCTTCTATATTGGTAGGTAATGGCCTACTTCAATTTGTGTGTTTTCTACTTACACCGTCTTAGCTTACATGTTTAACAAATCAGATTATTTCACAACATTAATCAAATTTCATAGAAAACACATCCATATCATTCTAAAATACAATAATTATAATACATTGTAGATTAAGTCAAAGAATAATTACTGTACACGAACATATCAAAACCAAATACTGGAAACTTATTGGAGATTTAAGAAACAATCACTGTAAATTGCAATATTCAACTGCGATAAGGAAAAGGTTTGCCTAGCGTAGCGGAATTTTAATTTTTTATTTTTTTTTAACAGATTTTAATATCTTGCCCTTCAATCATGTACATGTAATACATTTCATGAAGTAAAGGATTTGACTGCAATATTGCAACTATACATAGACCATGCAGAATATCAGAATGCAAGGTTTTACAAATTTACATTTATTCAAGGAATAATTAAGAAAATCAAGCTTTAGATTAACTCTTCTTAAGTCAAATCTCTTGGGAACATAAAAGTCATTCCAAACTTCCACAATGACTCTGGAAATAATTGGACTTCAACGAGTTCGACTCAGGGAGAGTTGACTGTATAAGCACAACAATATGAAGAAATTCATACTGGCTTGATTTAAAAAAAAAATGAAAGATTGACCATTAATTGATAGAAAGACTGAAAATGATAAAAAGAAGAGAGAAATTAATGAATTACATGGGACAAATCCTTATTGTTTAGCTTCTAAGAATCCTTGGCATCTTGCTTTTACTCAAAATACAAGATTAATGTTCTATTTGGTGGGGATTTTATTTCATTCTCTAGTCAAGTGTTGGTGATGAAATGGTTAACAAACCCACAAAACCGTTAATTCATGGAATGACGCTGTTATAATCGTCTGCAAATGGTATACATTGTAAGTATGACCTTAAGTGCATGTATACAGTCAACTCTGCCTAGGTTGAACTTGTGTCGTTACAAATCAGCTGCAAACTGAAACATGCATATTCATTCATGTGTAAGAAACAGTGATATTGATTGCTGCTTGCCAATCAACTGCAATTTTCAATCGATCACAACTTTATAGCTACACCCCGTAACTTGAATGATTGCATACAGTGGTGTTGCTACAAACGTTAATAGGATCAATTGAGAGTTACAGTTGATGAACACATGCCAATCAAAATTGTTATTTCAGACACATTTCGTGACGAGCACCATCTATGTGCAAATAATTTATGCATATAAATTTTGCAACTGCTTTGTAGTTGATTTGCAATTGATTGCAACTTTGGAACAACACCCCATAAATCAATGGAATTAAATGGTACAAATTATATAAAAAGGTGTAATTTACATCTTCTTAGTAAGCTTTCTCCAAAGCCAAACATATTTTTGTTGTCTCTAAGAGAATCGACTTGGGCAGAGTTACTTGTATTCTCATATAATAGATAATGCAATACAATAGTACACTCCACTTCAATAAAACATGATAATTTGTGAGTGATTTGTGGAATAGTGCAGCCATTTCCCAATCTTTTTATATGCATTATACTGTCAAAATAGAGACTGAGACTGGAGTGCATTTCTGCCTTTGCCCACAACCAATGTGCATTAAGCTACTTCAAATTTCCCAACACGTAACAACAGATGGTTTTTCATAGAACGTGAGCAAAGAATAGCAGAATAATCAAGAAGTACACATCCTTAAACATTACATGTGGAGGTTGTGAATCCAATAGCTATGTGAATTGAACCACAGATCAAATTTGTATTGAATGCCATTAAATGTGTCCTTATATAAATATTCAAGTCATATTGCATGATCTAAATACAAAGTTTGCACTCCATAAACATATTTATGTGCAAGGATCTGATGAATGTTTGTGCAAGTTATTATTGTAGGGTGATACAATTGATGAGGGTAATTGTATTGCATGGATGTGCATCCCATTCAACTTCAGATGGATAGTTTATCTGTATGCCTCTTGTGCAACCCAATGTTGGCAGAATTCTAATACGCAGATTGCACAAATTATTCTTACATTTCCAATGCTAATTAATGAATAGCAATCATTAAGCTCTGAATAACATGACAAGAATACAAAGCAAAAATGAAATGATACGATCAAAATATTAAATTTTAAGATAAGACTTTGGAATAGAAGGGAATTTATTCAAACCTATTATTCACATACATCAAATTACTAGTACATTGGTTAATACATGACGATGTGCATTTGATCATGGTTCATATTTCATATAAATGAGAATTCACCTATGTAACACAGTAAAAAAAAATTGAATTGCTGAGGAAATGACATAAGGAACAGATGATTTTTCAAAAAAGAAATTTTTCAACCATATATCCAGAAAGGCCAGGGAAAATTCTCTGTCCAGTAAACTGTGAGTGATATTTTCCTATGAACAAAAAGATTGGCTAAATGTATTTATTATGTAAAACAAGATAATTGTCTGTGCAAAGATATTTCCAACCACTAATTGAACATACATACAAGTATGGCAATAACTGGCATTAATAATCTTTTCAAGATCAAACCAAACAGCAAGCATATCAAATATGAATCAGAATTATAATAAAAATTACAACAACTGGGTTGAGGATAGGTTTACAAAACAGAAAGCATAATATATTTAACTTGATAAATTGAAATATAGAAAAACAGTAAAACATACAAAACACAAATATAAATTCATTATTCATATAGGACCATTCTGACCTTCTTCTGGTTTTCTCCATATAAAATTTGTCTCTCTCTTTCCCCCTAATTTATCTAACATAATATACACAATAGACAATAATTAATGTTATGAATATTTATATTTGTCTTCTCTCCATGATAAATCCAAATCAGAGAGGATGACGGCATTCTAGCGACCTCCCCCTGACTTTGAATGCTGTATCAGCCATTGCAATGTGATATCTGCAAACAAAAATGATTAAAGACATACATGTATCAGATTATTAAATATTAAATGTCAAAATAAACAGAATTTAATTTCCTGATGTATGATGAGAGATATACACACTTATCTTTCAGATTAACACAATTCTCCTTGTTGTTCTCCGAATCTGAAGGCATGCAGCACTCTAGTCTCATCATTTTACCTCTCAATCTTGGAAAATTGACTTCAGTTTACTTTCACGTATTAAGCTAAAGAGTTTTAATTTTGGACACATATAATTTGCTGAAATAAGTCAAATCAATATTTGCTCGCATATAAACTGGTAATAATATCCTACACTGTATACTAAGTAGATTTGTGATACTGAAAGTGCGAAGTGTGTGATATTGGTATTGACATGTGATATCATTTGATATCACTATATTCAATGGGGATAATTAAATGCATAGGACATCAGCTGAATTCTAGGCAAGCAAAATATTTTGAGATGATCTAGCAATCATAAGCTGCAAAATTATCATGGTGAAATTGACAATTAATTTCTCAATACAGGCAAAATTGCAGCATTCATAAAGCCTTTCAACAAGATTATTTTTTCGCAAATTGAATGAAGCAGTATGGAAAGTGGAAATTGAAAGTAATTTGTAATCAAGAGGTAGTTGAAATTCAAAGCAAATAAATCTCATTCAATATGATTTATAATATAAACAATGTTATATTAATATGACAAGTTCTAAATGCAGTTCTACAGAATATTTTAAGGAAGTATGTTTGAGAGATTTTTGTAATGTCGGCGAGTAAGAAGACAGAGAGAGAGAGAGGGGTGAGGGGGAGAATTTTTTTTTTTTAAGTGTCTGTAAGAGATGGAATCATAACATTTTACTGCCAGAGTAGTTCACCAACTTCATTTACTGTAACATAATTTAAATGTAGAAATAGTCAATGATCTACAAAGAAAGGTTTTGCTTACACTTTGATGTAATAAAACACAGGAGAGTTTTTTTTCAAAATTTGCTAGTATTGTGACCAAATCAGTTTGTTCACAGCAAGGATGACAACATTCTCTAACATTTTGCATAGTAAATAGCTCGATGAGGACAGAAGCTCTACATTAATGCTAGAGATTTATTAGTCCCAAATCTGAACATAGAATGAGACATAAATGTAACGGAAAGTTTTTAAAAGTTCTTTAAAAAAGTAACAAACTGCTCGAAAATGTATCCAGCCATGTGGGTTGCAATATTTGATGGATAAATTTATAGCAAGAAATGAGATGTAATTACCAATATTTTCTTTCTCTTTGCACGAAATGGAATAACAGCAGATCTCTCGGTCCTGAATCGCTGATAGGTTCATCCTCTCTATGAGTTCCTTCTCATCGTATGCTACAGGAATGTCTCTCTTATTTCCCAATACGAGTACCTGTGGGAATGGAACACGCATGTTAGCTTGTGGGTTTCAAACTGTGGTAATAGGGTGCTATCGAAATTGCTGGACAGAGGCTTGCAGACGGGAGAAAACAAATGCGCATCTAATGAGCGCAATAAATAATGCGCACGTTAGGTGCGCATTTGTCATTTGATGCTGACATCAGTTGAGCCCTCATTTTCTATTTTCCAAAATTCTCAATCCCCTAATTTTGAAAACCATCTATTTCCCATACCATTACATCCACACTGATTTTGGAAGAACATGTTTTGCTTGATATAGGGGGTAAATCAAATGAATAGATGTCAGTAAACTATCAAGAGCAAAATATCAGAATGCATTGCACTCATCTTCTTCTTTGAAAACATGTTATCCACTGGCATGAATTTCTATGGATACAATTCATAGAATCCAAGATGCACAACTGACAGGGCACAATGGTATAAGAATTCAGGCATCTAATTTTTGAGCAGTTAAAGGATAACAGAGGCACTGTGAGCAGAAGGCAAAATGGAATGGGACAAAATAAACAACTTCATTCAAGCTTTCACAATAGCTAGATACACACAAAAGAAGGCAATTTTCATTTTCAAAACACTTGTTCAACATTTCTCCACAGAATAAGATGAACAGTCATATCTTTTTTGTGCCTCTAAATAATGAGAAATGCATTTTCCAGGTTTTCACTCATTTCCAGGTAAAGTATTCATTCTGACTATTTATTTAAAATGATATGAATGAGGATATGGAAGTATTGATGTCTATCAAACTCCAAAAGGAAGGAAGGCTCAAATGACAGTCACATCTATACTGAGAATGATTCCCTTGCGAGGACTCTTTCTTGGTTTTAAATTTCATCTTATAGAATGCATTCCAACAAGTCGGGTTGAGTATCTCAAGCTCCCTTTATGAGTTCAACTTTGGGGATTAAACTTCAATCCCAATTACTCATGAAGAATGAAAAACTTTCAATACATAGAATCCTATCAATGATTCTGTGTTAGCGTCATCCAGGAGCTGATTAATTGAGGTCAAACCCCACTCCAGCAAGAAAAAAAAAGTATGAACCCCCTAAAAATGTGTCTAATGCGACTACTACTGAGTTTAATCTGGCCCTCTCAGAGGGTGTTTCTAGAAAGTTGCAATTGCTTGGCATGTGCCAATCAAAATTATTGTTTCAAGCAAGTCTTGTTTTGATAGCAGACTGTGCATATTAATGAAAATGTGTGTTCAAATTTGTAACTGATTTGCAATTAATTACAACTTTCTATAAAACAACATCCGCTTTGTGTAAAAGTATATCTCATTCTGAGTCGTTTTGATACAGAACTATGTTTTTTCCAGGTCAATCTATACAAGATTTTTAAAGTGTATTTGGTATATTATTCTAAAAATCTGAGAGAACATTATCTATTTTATTCTTTAGATCAGAAAAAGAATGAAATGACATCAGGGTGCTACAAGAATTTTTTTCACTACTTGCCTGGTCGGGCAAGTGGATTTTTAATTTACTTGCCCGAACAACAGTTCCACTTGCCCAAAAATTTATTATGTGAAAAATGAATTGATTATGAGGTATGGTGAATTATTTGTTGTCTCATTATCGATAAGTTGGTGTTTTGATAACAAATTAATGCACATACAGTCTAACTAATGACAATATGATGTTAAAAAAATGTAAACAACGAATGATCAATGATCAATCCTCCTCCATATCCTCGCCCCCACGCAACGAACTTGCCCCCTGCTGGACTCGTGGGCTTGGAAGCATTGCTTCCAAAAGTTTGAGGCTCCCACATACATCGTGGCCTTTGTGTCTGCAATGGAAGCCAATTCGGCAATAATGCACTTTCGTATCCAGCCATTTTTCATTATTCATTTTGCACCAAATTTCATGAAGATTGTCAAAATTGTTTATTTATAATATTGGCATCTTGCTCACCTTCAATAATGTCAATTGTGAATCTCTGGCGTTCGTTCGTCATGTTAGCGATCGCGAAGTCTTCGCAGGAAACTGAAGTTAGCGCCAAATTTCTGATCATAATCACAGGCCCGGCCGAACGTGACAGAAATTTGCTTCAGTTTCCTACAGCAACTTTGCAAACATGGCATGACGAGCGAACGCTAGAAATTCACCGATTTAACTTGTACTTAATCATAATTTAATTGACATTATTGCAGGTGAGAAAGATGCCAATATTATAAATAAACAATGTTGATAATTTTGATATAATTTGATGAAATTTGGAGAATGAAAACTTGCTGGATACGAAGTGCATTAGCGCCGGAAATTCAATGCAAATGTTCCATTTCATCGCGTTTTCATCCTTGCTGTATTCGATCCATGGAAACTCCGTCTTCCACTTGGGTACAAAACCCTGTTGTCTTGTTTTTTTCGTAGTTCTGTTTGGCTTTCTTTGCTGGCGGGGGCCTCCATATTTGCTAATCATTCGATGAAAAACAGCTGATCAACACACATGTACAGCCCGCTGTAATTTAGAAATATAGGCTAGTTTTTCAGCTGTTAATAATTAGCGCTGGTTTGGGGCCAACTCTTCCATTAAAAAATATTAATAACGAGTAATCAAGTGTAGTGTGAACATATTTATTTTATTTTTTACTGCCATGAATATGTCAACATTTGTCATTTCCTCCCGACAATTAATAATAAATGAAGACAGTTAACGATCAATCCCAAATAAGGGTATGCATAAATTAGACTACACTTAGTCACTGAATCCATTCGAACAAAACAACTTTCCATTCAGGGGTCTCGCGTATCAAAATGAATCGCTCCTTCTTATATTGAGACCGCAGTAATGAATTGAAAATTGACAAAATATCTCTCCGATAGGAGCAGTAAATTCCACTTCATATTTTTACATTTACATCGAACATTCTACCTTTTTCTTCTTATGAAAACTTGGTTTGAAAATGTGTTGTTTACGTCGAAATCTCTCATTTTCATTTACGATTGACACGTGCTTTTCCCTACAATAATGACGTCATTTTCGGAATGATTCAACCAATCAGAGAACAGCAAAGGCATGTCGATGCGGCCTGCGGAGAGAGCGCGAATAAGCTCTCAACTTCTCGTCTGCAATGGGCAGTCTCTCTCGCCATGTATTGCGGGGCGCGGTCGCCGGGGGGTAGCCTGGTGTGATCGTGAAGATCAACTTTTGGTCTCACTGCTGCGCGCTGAGCCAGCTCGCTGTTGGATTTTTTTCCACCGAAATAGTTCTGATCGTTTTTTTTCTTCTGGATTTTGACGACGGGTTAGAGGAAACGGGCGAATGAAAGGGTTCTTGCCGACACTAGGTAATTACTGGGAAATTGTTACTTGCCCGATCGGGCAAGTGAATATTTCATTTGCTTGCCCGACGGCCCAATTTGGTTGCCCCGGGCATTCGGGCCAGCGGGTTTGTCGCGCCCTGGACATTAGAATTAAAATAAAACAATACAGGAACAAATAGAATGAGGAACTAAGCTGCTTTATACATGAACAATGAGATTGATAAAATCAGATTCATCTCATATAATTCATTTCTTGCACATATATGGCTTCTTTGGAAATGTTTTGTCATTAATACTTACTGGAATTCCTTGGAGTTGTGGTTTGTCCAGTAAGTTGTGTAGTTCATTCCTTGAAGCTTCTAACTTTTCATGATCTGCAGCATCAACCATATACCTGCAAGGAAATTATAATGAAGTGGTAAAGAATTTTCTTTACAAGTTTTCTATTTCAAAGATGGAGATATCAATACATTATCAAATAAATTTTGTTTGCAAAGTTAAAGGCATTGAAATCATCAATTGAAAAATATTACACAGCAAAGATCTCTCTAAACCGGCCCATAATGTGGTTACACATGCTTCTATTATGTGATAGTGTGCCCTAAAAAGTCATAGGATCTGGGTGGAACCCCCAACCTCTGGGTTTCTAAACCAGTCTAAACCTGATCAATGACATGCTTTACGATACTCACATTTCTCTGTGATAAAACCAAATTAAATGGGATTTTCCGTACAATGTATGTTATAAGTCGTATAGGCTACAAAAGCTTCATGATCTACACTTTTCAAAGTAAATGATTGCAATTATCATGCTAGGAATTAAAAGAGAACTATAATTGAGCTGCACTCAAGCAAAACGACTAAATACAATTCATATGGCAATGTTATTCATTTCTAAATTAAAAAAAAAATCAGCTAAATTTTAGTCCACAAATTGATATCAATCGGTAAAAGATCTTGTTGAGCTAGAACAGGGAGAAAATAAAATGCGAGGAAGAAGATAAACTACTTACACAATACATTTCACACCTCTGCAGTATCTCTCCCACATACTTCTAAACCGAGGCTGTCCTCCAATGTCCCACAGCTACAAGAGAGACAAACATACAAAAATCTTAAAGCCCAAATACAGTTTTGGTAAAGATTGAAAAATGTGAACTACGGGATGTTTATCATGACATATATATCATACACACATTTTAAGACCGTATCATATTTTTTTACGAAATGATTCTTTTTCAAAATGAGAATTTGACTGTTAAATCATACTTAGCGAGCTTTCTTAGTAATGACAATATTTTGTTTGTTATCAGACATATGCAACGTTATTTCTGTGATTTGACAAAAGAATGATAAAAAGGTATACACAACAATTAAATTCTGAAATTTTCATTGAATTCTGTGTATCAAAATGTCTCCTTATCGAGAAAGAAAATATTGATTCAGTCTTGGGCTACCCGAGACTGAGATATTTTGCACATATTAGGTTATAGCTTTACCAAAACTCACTCAGTTTTCACACAATCTTTTCTGCAAAATATTCATGATACTATTTCACTTTATCTATATTTGAAGACAAATTTTGGGACAAAAATATTCGGTTAGTTTTACCAAAACTGTACTTGAGCTTTAAATGTTTGACAATCTGTAAAATTTTGTTCTTGTCCAAACAAGACGGGTAGAAATGGTAGAAAACATACTGACCTAAATAAATTCAGATTTTATTTTATATTTTCTGTATAAAAATTAGGTTGTTCTTTACCTACCAACCGTACCCATTTTTCCAGGACAGTGGTATTACATGTATTTCTAAGAAGTATAAGTGGTATGGTAGAAGATAAAAAGGGAAGGTAATATTGAGTAATTCAAGATTACAGTAATTGTGTAATATCGTTTTCGTTTTTAAAAAATCTTCAACTGGCAGATCCTAGATATTATCTGTATAGTTGATGATGAAGGTGGAAAACTATTGAGCTTTAAAAGCAGCATTTAGTGCTATTGAAAATTCAAAATACTGCCTCTATGGGCACACTGTACTGGAATTATTTCAAATTATAATCAGACAGGACAGACAGCTTGCTTAAAAAAAATTGGAACTGCACAACTACAATGTTTTTAATAGATTTAGTATTCATATAATATTTTGTTTAAGCCCCAGTCACATAGGACTCTGGAAGCAACACGATTGAACATGACTCAGGGGCGGATCTAGCTTTTTTCCAAGGGGGGGGTTTGAGCCAACGACGATGCGAAGCATCGTCCAAAAATGCACGAACCGCGAAGCGGCGAT
>BQKZ01000101.1:204163-219827 GCA_036244855.1 Temnopleurus reevesii | reverse complement strand
CGAATGAATGTTTTGCTGCTATACAAAATGGCATACCTCTCGATCTTATAAATAGCTTCCAGATGCTTTCCAGCTGATGCCATTGATTCAAGGAGACAAAAAGGTGGTATTATGGACATAACAGTGTCTTACTTAATTACTGATTACCAAATAATAATGTACTCCAAAAGCAAGTAAAATAGGAGAAAAATACGGATTTCGGTTGGCAGCTCTGCATTACCTTTATTGTTACATTTCCTTTTGTGACTTTCCTCATGTTGAAACCTACAGTTGGGATCATGTCTTCATTGAATTGTCCAGACTGCAAAGAGAACATGATACAGGAAGTTTGATGTTAATGCATATTACATGTCATCAGGCTATGATTAATTGATATCTTAGCTGCAATTCTAAATTCGTAATTTTATCCTTATTCAGTTCGGAAGGGAGTACTTTCTTGTATGCAGTGCTATGTTTGTAATCCCTTCCTTCAGAATCAATACAAACACAGAAAGGGTTAGTAAAAAGCAATATAACTGCAGGGGTTACAGCCGTGATCGTTTCCATTATTCTTATGTTTTGAATTGATCACCGATATCTATTCATCTTCATACCCCCTTGGCATGTACATGGTAGCTAGTATATCTTTTCAAATACACATTTATCTTTGAAAATTTTTGCATGAAATAAAAGTAGAGATTGTAGTTTTCAAATATTCTTAAAAGAACGATAAAAAATGAATTACAAAGATATTGCAATAATCACAATTTGATTGATGGAACGATCGCAGGAAATGTAGGAAAATGGTGAGAATTGTCAACAAAATGTCTCATATTAATTCGTAAACTCACGTTTGTATTAGAATTATTATAAATTCATTTCCATCAGAGATCCAAGATTTACAAAAGTTTGACTGCAAGATTTCAAAGAATTCTTAAATATTGACAGCATTCAGAGCAGGTCACAAGACCCGTGTTTCTCAACGAACGGCAGCGAATCTGCCTATCTTTTGGCAATATTTCCATTATTTCTTACCCATTCTCATAAAAATTACCAGTTTGGAAAAAAGGGCACTCTTCACGACGGTGATATCAAATTTTTAATATCTCATCATTTTTGGGAAGATTGATATGATGAACAAATTAATAAGATACGCGAATTAATATGACACCATTCCCTGTAGACATCTTTTGGGCTTTTTTTCTGCTCAATTTTTATTTCTCAACAATCTTAAGAATATTCTCCTTTGAGTGATACCAGATTATGTGATTAAATGATAGCTTTCATTGTTTCATATTCGCTCATACATAAGGTGCGTGCCTTTATTATAAGATGGCTTAGACAGTTTCCGTCAGCTGATTGGTCTAATCTTACCACGTGATCATTCAATAAAAATGTGCATCGCGGAACACCCGTTCCGTACTGTGGAAAAAAAGTTGACTATTGAACCCGTGGCACGCATGCGCTCAGTGGTTCAAGAAAACTTGCACCTAAATACAGGTATTTAATCAAAATATTCCATTGGAATAGCAGTTAAACTTTAAAAAATTAATGAAAATGTAATTTCACGTTCTTTTTATCGCATTGGTCTGCCACTACTTTCATTCTCATCACAACATCGGCTTGCTGGCTCGCACACTCAGCAGCTCGGCTCCACGCAGCGCAGCTCAATCACCGAGTCACACAGCAGCAGTTGGCCCGCAATTGCGACAGAAAACTTCTCGGTTTTATATATCTTAAATATATATTTTAAATATCAGTTTTATATCATTCCAATTATTTTTTTCACTCTGAGTAGCCATCTTATAAAAGGATTATCGCACTTTACCGTCGTTGTATAGCGAATGTGCACTGCTATCTCAGTTTCTTCTTATCGCATCACATTGCACACTCGCCTCCGGCTCATGCGCAGTGCGCATGCTGAGATGCTCAGAAGAAACCTCGATGCAGTACACATTCGCTATACAACTCCATGTCATGTGATATTCCTATAATTATAAACTTCCATCACAATCCTGTTTTTGTTGGCCAAGCAATTTATAAATATCAATATCATCTTCACTCAGACACAGTGAAACTCATTATCATGATTATCTCTTGTCTGTCTTGATATTAAATTTGACATAAAAACAATGATTCCATTCATTAATATGGTAAGATAAGGCAATTGTAAATATCCCCAAACTGATTTTCAATATCATGTTAGAAGATCAGGCATGCAGATTTTATCAGTCACTCCAGAAATTGAGAATGAGAAAACATACCGAAATCACATTGACGAATGTTGTTTTTCCAGAATATTGGAGACCAACTAACGTCAGCTCCATTTCTTCCTTCCAGAAAAGGCTTTTCAGCCAGTCAAGAAATCTGTTAATGAATGATAACATTTTGACTCTTGAGTCTTTTTCTTTAAGGTGTGATGAACGATCTCAAGCAGCCGAGAAATGAAGAGCGACGATCAGTTCCCTCAATTCCGTCGAATCAAGATAACGTAATTTGTTGCATTGACAATGCACGCAAATGTCTTTCTGTGTTGGGATCTTTTAACGTTCATTATGAATGAGCTCTCTTTGACCTGACCCCCGGGTCACTGTTATTAAAAAGTAAAAAAGTTATTTTCGCATTACGAAGTAGACTCCGGAATTAATACACTATGATTTAGTTAATCATTTCAAATGTCAGATTAACATAAATTCGCATCATTCTGGCTGAGTATAAGTCTTTGTCAAATGATAAACTATATTTTATAGACCCCAAGAAATCATGGGCGTGTGTCCCCCGACTGTGTCATATGACCAAATCACCTGACACAAGTCTCGTGACATGTACTCAGATTCTCGAGCGTCGAGCAGAACATAAACATAATTCAGATGTGTATGAGATTGGTTACTCGTACAGCCTACATGCAGACAGGTGCCCTTGAATTGCAGAATTGTTTTACATCCTCAATCAAATTACATTTTCGAAGAAATTGAAGGTGTGACGGACCAGCAGTATGAGGTTCAATTCCATCGTGTTTTTACTTGCAATCGTGCCCGTATTCATTTTGGGCGACACACCGGCAAACTGCACCTACGAAGATGTTGTTGGGGAATGGATATTTGAGGTCAGCGGGTATGGTGGTGATAACACCATTGATTGTACAAAGCCAGGTATGTTGTTTCGATATGATAACCAACGTGTTTATGTAAAAATGATCATGGTAATGATAATGTTTTTCAGATGTTAATATTGATAATGATATGTCATCATCTAATGAAGATAGCAAAGCATGAATATAAATTTGATTCTAAATTTCTTATTCTGAATTAGAATCAGAATATTTAGTAATACAGTCAAACCTCGTTATAACGAGATCGTTGGGACCAGAGAAATTACCTCTTAATATTGAAACCTTGTTATATCAGGGTTTAAATACAATAAAATACAAAGCGATGGGACCAGGGAAATTACCTTGTTATAATGAGGGCTCGTTATATCCGTGCTCTTTATAACGAGGTCTGACTGTAATAGTATTTAACAATGCCCAAAGGGCCAACGTTTTTCAAAGAAGTTTCCTTGGCAGAAAAAAAATGATAGAATTTATACAGAATATGCCATTTTTAGCAGATCACTTTTCAAGGACATGGGAATACAAGGCAATCCACTTTGGAATTTAACCTGTGAGGCAAATCATTTGAGTATATGTGTCCACATTTGAAGACTTTGCCTTTGATGTCCTTGGATTAATTTTGTATTATTTATCATCATTAATATTAGAAGAAGTAGTAGTAGTAGCAGCAGCAGTGTATTAGTAGTATTGTTGTCATCATTACAACTAGCAGGTTATCATCATAGTATTGTTATTTATATTTTTAAATTTTTATAGAATTGTAACAAAGATTGATTTTCATCTGATTGACATGAAGATAAGAAATATTTACCAGACGTGTGTCCAGGATAGTACATGAACAAGGAGCGTATTAATTTGAAGAAAAAGAAATGTATGTTATATTCAGATTATATCTAAATCTACACAACAGTTGAGAGTGAAATATCTTAATCAAATATATGTAAAGTAAGTTTGTGTGCTTCCTCCTATATATAAAGATTCTAAGACTCTATGTTATAGTTTAGCAGAAGTTTCTATTCCAATTTTCACAGAAAATCAAACAATTGTAAGTTTGATTTAAGACCAAATGTCAATATACATTTGAAATTGATCTGTATAGGGCTCTCTTGTAATGTACTTACCCAAGATGTTATTACTACTTGGGTATTACTTGGGTGTAGAGACGGTAAGCAAAGCTTGTACGTCCATCATGAATATCACTCATCTCTGGTAGGGTACAAACTTAAAAGGATGGTTTGCCCAGAATTTTTCCAGGGCAGTTTTGAACTGATTCACTGAACTAGCTTGGACTATTTCATCTGGTAGTGCATTCCAGTTTTTAATGCTCCTAATCGAGAAAGACACGGGTTGATATTCTACCTTTTAACACCAATTATTTTTGTTCATAACAACCAGTTACATTATTCCTCAGCAGTAGCATATAACACCTCCTAGTAGGCTATTAGAGATAAAAATTAATATACTTATTTCTCTTTATCATTTTGCAGGTCCTGTGACATACAAGTTGCATGTGAACTTACTCTTCCCAGATGTGGCCGTTGATGCCCAGAGTGGGAACAAGGGATTCTGGACACTCATTTACAATCAAGGCTTTGAGGTGGTTCTCAACAACAGAAAGTACTTTGCCTTCTCAGAGTATACTCAACAAGGAAGTCAGGTGCGTTGGAAGTCTCTCTCTATCTATCTCTCTCTCTCTCTCTCTCTCTCTCAAAGGAAGAGACCTGCAGCCTGTAACAGCTTTGAACTTGAATTTTTGTCAAGTTATAGAATTTAGATCGCAAAAGAGCAACAGAGTAGTGTTGACGAGGGGAAAAGAGCAGCCACCACCATCCCACTCTAGTTTCATTGTATTGCACTTGCTTGAATGATACTGGATTACTTTTCATATGTACAAAATCTTGGGTTTGCAGGCTACTTTTATGATACAATAGCTCACCACCTTTGTTTGACAAGAGTGTCCTGGCGTCAATGCCTTGCATGCTCCAAAACACCTTATTAAAGATTGCTCATCTCAAGGACCAGAATCCTATCAGTTCATATGCTGAATACTTGTAATATTATCAATCACTAAGCACATGAACTGATACCAGTCATTTGTATGGTTTTATCTTATCTTGGCAAAACAAGTTCAGCAATAATTGTTTAAAGTCATGCCCTCTCTTTAATGTTTTTATCTAATCAAGTGTGTGACAACTTACTTTATATTTGTATTGATGAATAATAATAATAATAATAAGGAATAATCATTTTATTGTTTATGATTATTTCTTATTAGGTTACAATGAATTGCTCGGAGACATTACCAGGATGGTCACATAATGTGATGGGTTCTGACTGGGCTTGTTATGTTGGAAAGAAGATGGGTCCAGCAAAAGTACACTCTGCCAAGAAAGAAATGTAAGAAGTTTGTACTTACAAGAATGATATCTGATTTTTGTCATCTTGTACTTAAGGTTTTTAATACATGACTCTGCTCTTAAAAAAAATATATTATTGAATTCAATACTAATGCCAAATACTTGAAAAAGTTGAAGGTCAAAATTGAATGCAAGTTGCAGCATAACTTTATTACTCACTTTTATGATATTTGACTTTTCATAATGGTTTCATAAAATATATCCCGGTACATACACTATACCCTTGGGACAGTTGTGTAATGTTACTTTCAAGGAGATTCACATCTAGACCGATATCAATCAAGTGTTTAATTTGAGTTCATGGGATATGTGTGATAGATAAAATACAATATACACATGTTATATGGGCCTGAGAAATTGCAAAATTATATAAGTCTCATACTCAATGCATGAGCATTATTTGCTCTGAATGATAATAATAATACCAATAATGATAATAATACAGTGGAAACTCGTTATAAAGAGGCTGGATATAGCGAGATTCCTGTTATAAACAAGGTGATTTTATTGGTCCCAACTCTTTATAGTTCTTCTTGTTTACCCTGATATAGTGAGGAACCTGATATAACACTGAGGTAATTTTCATGGTCCCAAGGACCTTGTTATAAAGAGGTTTCACTGTAATGCTAATTGGTGGTAATTGATTTTTACAAAGCACTCTTACAGAACTACTGATTAGAGCGCTATTATTATTGCTTTCACAATTGAAATCATGTGTATTTTAACACTTGGGACAGAGATGCCAAAGGGTCTGTGGTTCTTGGAAACATTAGATCAATAGAAATGCACACGAATTTTCAACATTTGTGCATGAAAGAACGCCATTAAGCAAGAGTCTAACATGAAACTTGGAGATTTGACATCTATGTTAGGATTTTAATTTTGAAATGCACTTATGGATTCAAATGAGGAGATGCATATTGCATTTCATCTAACAGGTCTCCAGACTTCAGCCAAATGAAGTACCAGAATGATAGGAAGATGGTGGAGAAGATCAACAGAGCACAGACATCTTGGCTTGCAACCAACTATCCAGAGCATGAGATGTACACTGTAGAGGATATGAGAAGAAGGGCTGGTGCCACGAATGGATTAGGATCTTTCAGGTATTACCATAATTTTGATAATCATTTTGAACCTTTTTTATGAGTTGGTTATTACACCCTCATAAGGTTAACTCAATAAGGGAAGTAAATTGCAGTTGAGTTTTAATAAAGATCTTAGTAGTACAGCAGAAGGAGGCCAAAAATGTTGAGAAATATTTTCAAAATCAAGATGTATTAATTTCCTTGATGAAAAGGAATAAGGTTTGTAAATACGCCTTACAAGTGTTCAGTCTCTATTGAATGTGGCATGTATGCTTGCATCTTATGTCGAGATTGGGGTAATCAATTTTGATAATCACCCTGTCCCCAATCCATGACAGTCCACTAAATGTTATCACTAATACAGTGCAAGTCAGAATATTTTTTTTCAACTTTTATCACTTTGAGATAGCAGGGGCAGATTGTTCATAATGGTCTTAGTTTTGTGCTTCTTGCTTGTACCACACTTTAACATACATGTAGTCGTATCAACTATGATCGTTTCGTGTAATTGGCCCCAGAAGATTAGATATGGTTTAATGATCCCTCTGTCTTGGTTTATAGAGATAGAAAGTAAGCCACAAACTCTGAATTGCACTGGAGTGGACAGACATTGGGTTTATCAAGGATTTTATGAGAAAATGACAACTTTTTCAAGTCAGCCTACATATGATGTGTGTATTAGTAAAGAACCCATTATGTACATTATTAAGCATTGTTAAACTTTAAAATACTGAATGGATAACCAGCTGGCAGATCGATAGTAAGACAAGCACAAAATTCCTGTATCCGAATCAGACCTACTCCATTGACTGCGACCCCTGAGATGAAGAGGGTAGCATCCTCACTGCCAACAGTGTTTGACTGGCGCAACGTTGATGGTGATAACTATGTCTCACCGGTCCGCAATCAGGCTTCCTGTGGCAGCTGCTATGCTTTCGGCTCTATGGCTATGCTTGAGTCTAGATTACGTATCGCAACCAACAACAGGGTTATGCCCGTCTTTTCTACTCAAGATGTGGTATCATGTAGCAACTATTCACAAGGTAAGTGATCGGTTGACCTGTTTTGTTTGAAGACATGTGCTATCTGTTCTTGATCATCTTCGAAAGGAGGCATAACATTTTTCTTGTAGTTTCCTGGATTAATTCTGCATATTCTGGCAGAATATGGACTTTGTTTTATCCAGAACATGCTTTATTTCAACCGAGAGCTTTAGGGACGGAACAAGATTGGTTTTCAAGCCAAACTCTGTGTAATGTGTTTGTATGTCTTTTGCCATACATAGTTGTATGAATTATTCCCCAGATAATATCTTGCGTCTAAATATCCTACTTTGAAACATGATATTGTGAAATTTTACGAAGTAAACTAGTCCCTGTATGTTCCACTTTGTCAATGAATTGCTCAACTAGAATTAATTGTTTGAAGTGAATTTCATGTGCACATTTGTTATGTTTTAACAATAGATTGGATGAGAGTCAATCAAATTTTTACATGTGAAGAGAAATAGAAATCAAAGAACTCAGTCTATTCAGTTTCTTCCCTCACCTACAGGTTGTGATGGTGGATTCCCATACCTGGTCGCAGGCAAGTATGCAGAGGACTTTGGTGTGGTAGAGGAATCTTGCTACCCCTACCAAGGAAAAGACATCTCATGCTCAAAAGAAAAGTCAGAATGCAGACGATACTATGCTACCAACTACAACTACGTCGGTGGGTTCTACGGTGGCTGCAATGAGGAACTCATGAGAAAGCAACTTGTGAAGAATGGTCCTCTAGCTGTTAGCTTCATGGTTTATGATGACTTCTTGCAATATAAAAGTGGCATCTACCACCATACTGGTATCAAGAATGAAAATCTGAAATTCAACCCTTTTGAGATAACCAACCATGTTGTGCTGGTGGTTGGGTATGGAGCAGAGGAAGGGACGGGGGAGAAGTTTTGGATTGTTAAGAACAGCTGGGGTACAGGATGGGGTGAAGAGGGGTATTTCAGAATCAGAAGGGGAACAGATGAATGCAGTATTGAGAGTATTGCTGTGGAATCCTTCCCCATCTATCCATAAAATGCTGTACATTTGCAGAGATGCCAAGGCATCAGGAATATACATGAGGTTAGAAATCAAAATGAGAATGACCAGACATCAAGACCAAATATTTTTAAAGGAGAGAATGTATATGGTAATTGTTTGGTTCAGCTGTTTGGTGATTCACATTTTTAATTTCTATTCTTGTACATATTCTGGAATGTTGGCATCTTTATGTACGCCAGAAATACATTCACGCCAGAAATACATTCATCGACGGAAATTATGCATTGGTGATAAATTTGAAATCTTCCATTATAAAAGAGGCTTATAGTGCAATTTAAATCAAACATATTGCATGTAAACAGATTGATTGTATAGAATATTGAAAATCATCAGACATCATTCTGATATGGAAATATTATATTATTGGTAATATTCATACCATGAGCTGAAACTTAAATTCTCCTTCTTTCGGCTGGAGATCTTCTGCTTTGGGTCCAATTAAAAAATTTCCAAGTCTTCTATTTTAGTTTGAATATCTCTCGCTTTACCTGTGGTTATTTTATTTCCTTTTCATCCATCATTTTGATAAAAATATATCTGAATCAATTATTTCTATCCTTTTTTTTTCTTGTCATTGCAACTGAAGAGAATATTAGAAATGTTTTAAAACACCTAAAAGTTCCTCCAATCACAAAACATCCTAGTCGCATTCCTGGTTTTATAGGTCTCCTAGCTCATTGGACTTCAGACTCCCATTTAAAATGGTCTTGGCAGTAGAATCTCCCGTTTAATGGGTTCGAAGTCTCTGCATGAGGCCATCTGTAACCATAAAAACGATACGTGTATGCAGTATGTGTGTCAAAATGCAGAGCAATATAGAATTTTGTTGAAGTTACATCTACAATTTACTTTGAATTCATATTCATTTTATTTCAATATTCAATCAATTTTTAATCATTTTATTCTGGCAATTTCATTGTATTGTCATCAAATTTAATTATAGTAAACAGATTTACATCATTCCAGAGTGTAAATTTCATGAGCAAGTATATATACTTGATATCCATTAGCTCTTGTATCCCAATGTTCACACCATGATAAGGTATGCCCACTTTTGAAGACTCTTGTTATTTAGAAAACACTGGTTCTTACAAAATTTTCATATTGATGAATCTACCATATTACATCCCACCGCTGCCACCAGTCTTGACTCATATCAGAAAAATAAAAAATTGCTTCAACATGAGCATTATTTATGAATGAATATGCTAATTTTGTAACCATTTAAAGATGTGCTAATCCTACTGGTCCTACCACCAAGTGTTATTTCGATGTTTGAATGGTGGGAGCAGGAGTATTCAATTTAATGCATCTTCCATCTCAATACCTTGATCAAATCTCACCGCTGCCACCGGTATTTACTCAAGATCAGGAGATTGCTTCAAGATGAGTGTTTGTAATTTGTTGCACATCTGGGTGACTATAAGAATGCTGCAACCAAAAAAAGATTTGTATATCCCACTGCTGCCACCACTTAAAATATTGAAATACCTCTTTGAAGTATAGCTGCATGTTATCAAAGATATACTTTTTTCTGAGCCTCACTGAATAATTAGACTGAAATATGTATTTAAACCTGCTGAGATGATTCATCTATGTTGATTTATCTATGTCCACACACATTTAGATAACTCATTATCTTTCAACCATTTTATGTAGTTTATGAATAGCATGGCAAAATTCTAGAATTTGACAAACTATATTTTTCTACTTCCAATAATGCTTGTTGATGAAAAGTGAGTATAAATTTATTACATTTTCTTGTGTGTGATTTTTTAATGGTGCCACAATAAATGAGTCTTCATACTATATTCTTGCATAGTTTGTATTTTTTATCATTTTAGATTGTCATTAAACGATGTAATGTATGATTTTAAGGTCGTCAAATTCAAAAGCATGAGAGAATATAGCTAAACACATTGACACTACTTATTAGATCTTTTTAATATGCTTGCTCCTTAAGTCCCGGTCTTATAGGACTCCGGAAGCAGCACGATTCACCCCGACTCTTTGTTGATTCACAGATAACTGCCTCGGAACAACGAGTCGGGGTGAATCGTGTTGCTTCCGGGGTCCTATGTGACCGGCGCTTTATTCATGCAACATAAGACTATTTGACTATTTTTTTCTCCCAGAGAGAGACTTGGAAAAAAGATGGTGATGAGAGAGAAGGTGAGAAGAAAAAAATCTTTGAAAAAGTTCTTGATTGTGAGAGGAGGAAAATAGAAAATATAAAGAGATAATTTATGAACCAGGGAGAGTTTTAGGACATATAGGACAGAAAGAGAGAGGGAGAGAGACAGAGAGAGAGAATCAAAAATTATGCAGACACATAAATACTGACACATCAATAAAACCACTCAAAGGTAATAATGTACAATAACTCACCATTTTGTCTGCCATTTTTGGTCAAGCCAAAAAATGTTTTAATAAGATGGGTGTAAATTCATGTACAGTCAGGAATATATGATGAACTACCTGACTATGGTGGACAATGAAATTGCTTTGCTGTTGATGAAAATGTGCTGAATAACTTGGATCAAGATCAAACGTTTCCTGTCTCTTGTTACCTGTCGCTTGTATTGGCTCCTCTATTTGTTTCCCTTGTGTGGACACTTGAGATAGATTTGATGGTTCTGGTTGTCAAACAAAGTGGCAAAGTGCGCAATATTTGATTATACTAAGCCTTTAAGTCTGATTTTGAATCTTCTCTTTCTTTTGTCATTTGCAGACCAAAGCCAGCACCTGTTTCACTCAAGACAACGCAGGAAGCCATCTCCCTGCCAGAGTCCTTTGATTGGAGGAACGTTGATGGGCAGGACTTTGTCTCACCAGTTAGGAACCAAGGGCAGTGTGGAAGCTGTTTCTCTTTTGCTGCTCTAGCCATGCTGGAAGCCAGACTCCGTATAGCGACCAACAACACAGTCCAGAAGGTCTTTGCACCGCAGGATGTGGTGGCCTGCAGTCAATATTCGCAGGGTATGTTTGTTTGTTTGTTCATGTTCAGGAACCTAAAAATTTTCTGTTCCAAAGAGGGGCAGGGGGCAGAAATGGCTGGCAATATGGCTTGTGGAATGATGCAAAGTGGAGGGTAAGGAGGAAAGACTAAGATTGTTTTGAAATCAATATTTTTCCCAATGGAGTTGTAAATAAGATATTTAAAAAACAAATTAGATTATGAAATACTCAATTAGATTTAGAAGATATTCCTGAACAAATAGTCTTTGTTGATCTTTGTTGCTACTTTGTATTTTATTCTTTCAAACACCTGTTATTTCAACTTTTCTTTTTTTCCTCAGGCTGTGAAGGAGGATTCCCGTATCTGATTGCTGGTAAGTATGCAGAGGACTTTGGCTTNACCTCAGGATGTGGTGGCCTGCAGTGAATATTCACAGGGTGGGTTTGTTTGTTCATGTTCAGACACCTGAAGGTTTCAGTTCTAAAGAGGGGCAGGGGGGGGGGGGGCAGAAATGGCTGGAAATATTGCTTGTGGCATGACACAAAGGGGATGGCAAACAAGTAAATTTTCATTACTGATACCTTTTTATGAGGGCAAAATGGTAAAATGCAATCTTCATTCACATAGTGAAAAGGAAGGACAAATTAGAAATAGTTTAAAATAAACAACTCTCCATTCAAGTCTTCACAATGGATCTAGCTGGCAGACAATATAGCTGTTTGCCTGTTAATCAGCAAACAGGTGCAAAAGCATGATATACGCTTTGCAGAATAACAGAGAATAAAGTTCATATTGTGTGTTTGAGCGAGCCATTCTAAAGGATTAGCCCCCATCTGTCCATGAAATGATTTATTCACTATTTACTACAGACAAAAATTCCTTTGCAGCCAAACATTTTTTTTTTTTTAAGTATTTATAAATACAATTAAACAATTAGATTTAGAATATATTCCTGAAAATGTAGTCCTTGTTGATCCTTGTTTCTTGTTTGTAATATTACTTCAACCTTTCTTCTTTTCCCCAGGCTGTGAAGGAGGATTCCCATATCTGATTGCTGGTAAGTATGCAGAGGACTTTGGCTTGGTGGAGGAGTCTTGTTACCCCTATCAAGGAACCGACACCAACTGCACTAAGGAACAGTCCGGATGCCGGCGATATTACGCCACCAAATACCATTACATCGGTGGCTTCTATGGTGCCTGCAATGAAGAACTTATGCGACTTGCACTGGTCAAAAACGGACCCATCGCTGTAGGTTTTGAAGTCTATGATGACTTCTTTGCTTACAAAGGTGGTGTGTATCACCATACCGGGGTCCAGAACTCTATGCTAAAATTCAGCCCCTTTGAGTTGACAAACCATGCTGTGCTGGTGGTTGGTTACGGTGTGGATGAAGCATCTGGGATGAGTTTCTGGACTGTGAAGAACAGCTGGGGTCCAGGTTGGGGTGAGGAGGGCTACTTCAGGATTCTTAGGGGTACTGATGAGTGTGGAATTGAGAGTATGGCTATGGAATCATTCCCAGTCTTTCCTTGATATTTGCAATGATTTGAAGAATTTATGATAAATTTTGATAAAATTGATATATTTTTGTATGTAATGTGATTGATTGAAAGTATATTTGTTAGGCTATCTCATTCTTATCTTAGTCATTCTTGCGATGGCGTATAATGACTTGTTTCTGATGTTTATCATTGTTTTCTTTGTGTCAATAATGGTTTTGATGGTACAGGGGCCAGGGGAGATGTTTTTGTAGTTGGGGGGGGGGGGGGCACTGCTGATACCCCAGACACAAAGATGCATGCTCTGTCATACATATATACATACATACACACTTTATTGCTTATTGAACCTTGGTAATTGAACCTTTGGATGTGTAAATTATTAGACAATGAGTATAAAGCTGTTTATCAATGTATGTTATAAGAATTTCAACTTACATAATTAGAACATCGATATTAAGGAGCCTCCCCCCCCCCTCGGTTCCACTGGAACTGTGTTACAGGGTGTGTAAATTATTAGACAATAGTATTAAAATGTTGATCATATTGTATTATTACAATTTCAACTTACACAGCTAAAACACAATATTAAAAGGTCATTTGGACCATGAAAATTATCTTGTGATGGTATATTTCTCTTTATATCAGTTCTTTGAAAAAAAGAAAATTCGTATTTTACAACCATTTTGTGCCAAAGGTGTGTCATCTTGCTAAGTTGATAATCATTTTCCATGAAATACAAATATGTGTTTTCCTTAATATAGGATTTGTAATATGTAATTTTCTCAACAGCAATATTGTTTAGCAGATAAGATTAATGATGCATAATTATATATGTATATATTGATAATGGTAATGTGCGGGCTCTGCCAATGATTAAAACATGGATGATGTATGAACTACAGATCAGATCATTATACTTGTAAATAATCTGTTTTTAATATGATTGTTGTCAAAGCATTATTGATGTGACATAACCAACGACTGCACTCTCAACTGATATGCATGAACAAATGGTAGAAAAAATGTGTGGCCTTAATTCTGTACCCTGGAGTACCCTGTAAAGTCGCTTGTTGAATTCTGAGTCGATGAGCCTTGTGATATGGTTATTTTGCAAGAAAGCTCAGTTTCATAATCCAACTTCGTGCTTTATTTTTTGTTATATATTTTGTTATTTTGGAATATAATACATATAATGTGATTTCCGGTACAATATCACAATAGCTTTACCTGTGTACTATCCCATCAATATGTTACTAAATTACATCTTTTACAAACCTCACTTCGATGTATTGTTGCCTGTTATTTTGCATATTGTATGTTACTTCTGTTAAAATCAATATTGCTGTAATGTTTCAGTTGAATAGGCTCTGAGATAAATGATTATGTTTGTTATTTAAACGCAGATGTTGCTTTTGATCATTTGAAGTGCTGCTTGTAACATGAGGCTTCATTCAATTGTGAAATTTTACTCTGAGGCTTTCACATTTTTCTTTTCCCCTTATGATATACCAATGAATTATTTTCAATATTCATCTCTCTGAAGGTTCAGATTTAAATCATAGTTCTTTCACTTCTGATTACAATTCGATATTGATAATAAAGAAATGTACTGTACCATGTTTTATTAGTTTGTTTTGCCCTTGCAAAAGAAAGTCTTGTATCATACCAGATAATTTTGGTCCAACTAAACCGTAGAGGCTGATGAAATTAAATTAATTCTGAGCATTAGTTAGAATATTAAATGGATATTTTTTTGCTTATTTATTGGTTGAACAGACATGCCTTGTTCACTAAGGAGACAAAGTTTCCCTTGAATTTTGATGCTGCAAGGTCATTTTCAACACTGTTGACTAAAAATTCTGCTTTTACTGCATACATCGTCCATAATTTCTGAATGAGATTTGTGATTGGCAAGTTGTCAGACGAGAATCAGTTCTCTCTTGATAGAACTACCCATTGTGGAGCCGTTCAAGATAGCTGACTGTTAGAGATATTTTTTATTTTCAACATGATCACCTGTAGATATATTTTTACACAAGAGATCACAAAGCACCAGCATATACACTGCTTTAGAAATGTCACTGCCAAAACTCATTTAGTTTCTGAACAGGCTTGGATGAATAATGCAATAAAGGTAGAATTAGAAGTAGAATTAGACATTTAATGAAGCTCTCTTTCCCTATTTTGGTCTTGCCAGGTCCCATTTCGAATCAGATTAGTTCAATTGCTCAATTTTAATCTGGTATCTCAGTACATGAATTACTGTTTACTGAGACAAACATGTTGTAGGAGAATCATTTGAAATTTAAAGCAATCATCAAGCAATCATGAATAAAATTTGAATATTGTTAAATATGAAATCGAAAAATGTTTTTAGTATTGCTAAAGGTTTTAGTGTTTATATGTTTATTCTGAAACCATCATAACGTATGAAAGCTGCATACACATTCTGCAATCAACATGCATTATCTGTGTGTCATACATGTACACATGAAAATGATTATTGAATTT